>CM056052.1:309204007-309413107 GCA_029574335.1 Rana kukunoris | reverse complement strand
AATCTACATCTGTCAGCTTGCAAGACACAGCAGTTTGGGGCTGGCACAGATGTGTTGTATTTTAAGACCGGCGGGACATGGTGCCCCATGATGGTGTTGGATCAGCTTGTGGCGTTGATCGTGATAAGCCTAGGAACAGTCCCTTGCTCCCTTTCCCAGTGGCTCCCCTTACGGTGGCACAGTTTTCCAGTCACTGCCGCACATTGTGGTCCAACTTGGGGTTGAACCTGGCAAGCCTGTCGGGTCACTTATTCAGGATTGGGGCGGCCTCTGCGGCATCTCGCCAGGGGATCCCGGCCCATGTCATTAGGAAGTTGGGGAGGTGGAATTCGGCTTGTTACACCAGATATATTCCAGATCCTCAGGTCGAGATGGCTCGTGCTTTTATGCATCTGACTGATTGATGATTCATTTCACTGCTAATAAATTCATTCTCTTTTTTTGGCCCCTTTGAAGCCCCGTACACACGGCCGAGGTCCTCGGCAGAAACCAGCGAGAACCTCGCTGGGAGCCGCATTCTGCCGAGAACCTCGGCCGTGTGTACGCTCTCAGGGAGCCCCTGCCCGTCGGGAAACCCATCGAGCAAATAGAGAACAGGTTCTCTATTTGCTCGACGGCCCGTCGGGATGAATGGCTGGTTGCCTTTCCCGACGGGCGGGTCGCCGAATCTGACGGCCGGCAGAGAACCTTGACGGGCGGAACAATGTGTTCTGCCCGTCGAGGTTCTCTGCTGGGTGTGTACGGGGCCTGAGGCGTACTGACCACGTGACCTTTGGCACACTCCAGGTCCTGTTCAGGTTATCTTTCCACGTTCGTTACTCACGTCTCACGCAGAGACTTCAAGTACAAATGGGAAGGCCGGCCTTAGGCTGGTCTAAGTTTGTAGGAGGAGTCTGGGTATTTAAACCCGCCCTCCTCCTCCTTACTCTCACGGCCGGACCTTTTGTTGTTCCCCACCCTCCTGACCTCTTTTATTTATTTTTTGTTTTTTCTTTTATCATTTCATGTTGGGTATGCCCCCCTTTTAGGCGTACTGACCACCTGATCTTTGGCACACTCCAGGTCCTGTTCAGGTTATCTTTCCACGTTTGTTACTCACGTCTCACGCAGAGACTCCAAGTTTGCTAAATGAGAAATGTAAGTCGCCAGGCATAACTTGTTTACACAAGCAAGGCGTGTTACACAAGAAGCTATACACTGCGGCTCTGTCTACTGAGGGTGGACCTAGGCCTGCAACTCATGTCGTACAGCCTTCTGCACAATCCTTAATTGCACATTGCTGCCTAGCATTCTCCCCTGCCTAGCTTCACTTTGTCATAGTAAGTGGGCTTAGCACTATATAACCATATAGTGTGACCAAACCCGTATTTTTTGAATATGGTCAGGTGTTTTTAACTAGCCTTGCAGTGTAAATGTAATTTTTGCATGTGTGTGCTGTAATCTGTTTTGTATCCTCTGTTGTTGGACACAGCTGGCCATTGCTGCCTAGCAATAGAGCCATACTTGTGTAAAAATTAATGATTAGAAAATTAAACAAGGGGGCGTGGTTTGATGACAGCGGAGTAGAGACACACTTGCTCCTGAGCTCCGTCCACCCGCCCGCCGACTAAGCAGAGAGAATGCCGTCATAGCATCTATATCCCGGAATCGCGGCGACAACACAGCCATAATACAGCCATCAGACCGGTTTAAATAACAGGAGGATAATATCAGATAAGCCTGGAATGAAGGAGACAAAGCTTCCTAAAGCCCGATCCCAGCCTGACATACAGTGTTTTTTCCCCCTCACCAGAGCGGCTGCAGTCCGAGACCAAGAGTCAAGTGGAGTGGTGACATTTGGAGGGACTAGCGAATCAGCGGTGAGAGCTAACACTGCGGAAGTCCGAGGCATGCTAGCCCCAGGAGCAGGAGGAGAGGGTGAGGAGAAGACGCTGGCCGGATGGAAAGATCAGAAGCCGGATGCCGCGAATGTGAGGGGGGAGGACAGGAGTCGAGCTCTGAGAGCGCTGCTGCAAGCCCTCCCTACCTGTGCAGACATTCAAGCGCTACCTACCTAGGCAGACATGGAATCATTAGTAGCACGAATGGAAGAGGCACATCGCAGAGACCTGGAGACTGTTCGCGAGGAAGTGCAGCAACTAACAGATAAGTAGCCTGGGCAACACTAGAGGAACGGGTTAAATGTTTAGAGCAGACACAGATTCTACAAACCACAGGTGTTGACTATGTACAGCTTAAGCTTGAGGAAATTGAGGATCGAAGCATGCGCAAGAACCTGAGGTTCAGGGGGGTCCCCGAAGCAGTGGAGAGGGAGGCACTGCAGAGGACTATTGTGGCAATATGCCACCAATTAGCTACTCCCCCCCCCCCGCTCAGTTTTTTGAATTTGAGAGAGTACATAGAGCCCTGGGTCCCCTCTCAGTAAATTTGAACAGACCTAGAGATGTGATCTGCTGTTTCCACTGTTACGCACATAAAGAGCTTATAAGCCGGAGGGCATGGGAAACAGGAGAAATCACGTATGAGATTTCTCGGATACAAATCCTGACAGATCTTTCTCGGGCCACTCTTCAACGGAGAGCGATGCTGCACCCATTATTGGACACTGTGAGGAAAGCAGGAGGGACATACCGTTGGGGATACCCGATATCGGTAATAGTAAAGAGAGATGGACAGACATTTCATCTACAGCAACACACGGACCTCCCCGATTTGTTTAAGTTTATGGGGATAGAAAAAACAATGGAGGTACCAGAGTGGTTACAGCACTTGCCAAGAGCAACAAGGAGAACAATTAACTCTACAGAATTAAAAGGGTCAGCTACCCTTAAAGATAGGGGAAAGGGGGGCACATTGGAACCCCCTAGGAAGTAGACTTTGATAGGAAGTAGGGGTACAGGAGACGGACTCTTTTTATTTATTTATTTGAATCATTACCACCCCCTTCCCCCCCCCCCTTTTTTCTCTGGTAGTTACCGTAAAGGGCCCTCTTTCTTTTTTTTTTGTATCCTATTTTTTCTACTGATTTATTTAGGGCCCCCCCTTTTTCTTTTTTTTGCCTTCTCCTCAGGTTACCCCCATCTGATAGAGCCCCTCGGAATACACAATTTTGATAATGATTTTTTTTGTTCCCCTTTTTTTTTCACGAGGGACCCCACTTTAATAGTGGGGAGGCTTATTTATTTATAAAAATGTTCTCACTAGGGAAAGCACAGTTGTAATGGTAAATGTATTGACATTTTTTTTTTTTTTTTGGTATTTTAAATAAAGTGAGTTATTTTGTATTATGGAATTGCTGTGAAATTGTCACATATATAGAAGTGTGAAGGGAAGTGTACCAATAGTTGGGGATAAAGAGACCACAGAATATTTGGTTTAATATTCACTATGTATTATTCACTAATCACTATCTGTTATTAAGGGATATAAGAGTTAAAAGTTGCATAAAGATAAATAAACTGGGGATGAGGAGGGCTCCCCCCCCCTTTTTTTGACACATTAAGAACACTCTGAAGGTTATAGAAGATCTTTGGATATGTAAGGGCCAGAGGATGGGAGGGACCTGGGGGAAGGGAGAAACGGGAAGAAGTGGAGACCGAGGGACAGGGGGAGAGGGGACAGTGGCCGTTGTTCAATCGGAATAGGAGAGTAAGGTGGTTAAGGAGGTGGCCAGCTAGAGTAGGGAATTGAAGTATTGATACAAGAGAGAGGGGGGGGATGGAGAGAAGGAGCTAAGTAGGGTTGGAGAGAAATAGGGATCTGGGCTCAGGTGTATCTTCTTTATCTTTAAGAGAATAAGTTAAACGGAAGGCTATGAGATCAATGATAAGTAGAATACGAAGGTATAGGGCAGTAGAGGAGGATAACTATAGGAAAACAGAAATAGTTGGAGGGTGGGGCGGGGAGTATGCTGGGGCTTCTCAGCCTAATCGGATCAGCCCCTTAAATTAGGCTTGCACCCACTGAACCATTGGGGAGGGGGTTTATAATGGGTGATATCCCTTTGGGGTTTAGAGGGGGGAGGGTAGGATAAAGAGGTAGGAGGGTAGGGGGAGAAGAAAAGGGAGGGAGGGGATTCTACTTGGGGCGGTTTGGAGATGGAGGGGATAAAAATAACTTCCCTGAACGCCAAGGGACTTAACGTCCCAGAGAAACGAAGGATGCTATTAAATGATTTGAGGGGCTTAGGGACAGATGTAGCTTACATACAGGAGATGCACTTTAGAACAGGGGGCTCCCACTTCTTCAGAATACATTTTTCCCGTGTGTCTACCATGCAGGGAACCAGGAAGCAAAATCCAAAGGAGTATCAATTTTGATTTCTAACAGAATTACCTGGTCACTAGTGAATAAATATCTTGATCCAAAAGGAAGATTCCTCTTTCTTAAAGGGAACATTGGAAGAGTCAAAGTGACCCTGGCCACGGTGTACGCACCAAATGTACACCAAGATTCATTTATGAGGAAGGTCCTCACGGAGTTAATGAAATTTGCAGAAGGTAAACTAATTCTTGGGGGAGACTTTGATATCTCACTGGACCCGAGAATAGACACCTTCGTGGGGTCCTCATCAACACCAGGGGGGGTTAGAAGGGGTGTATTGCGGAAAGTTCACAAAGTCCCATTGGTGGATGTATGGAGGACGCTGCATGGAGAGGGAAGGGACTATAACTTTACCTACAACTCCCGCATAGACCTGTTTCTGACCCCCCATTATTTGATTTCCTCTGTGACAGAAGTGTCTATAGGTAGCATTACGTGGTCGGATCATGCCCCGGTCAGCTTGTGCCTCTCCCTATCCAGTACAGTTCTGGCCCAGGAAAGAAGGTGGCGCTTAAATTAGAGCTTGCTACAGAAACCTGAAGTTAGGGAAGATGTGGCCAAAGAGATTACAGCTTACTTTTAAGTAAACGACACACCTGGGAGTGACCCGGGAATGGTTTGGGAGGCGCACAAGACGGTGATCAGGGGAGTCCTGATGAGACACGGATCAATTCTAAAAAAGAGACGAGAACAACAGATTAAAAAATTGTTAGAAGAAATTTAGGTATTGGAACTCCAGCATAAAAGAACACAAGAGCCCCACATAGGAGGAGAGTTAGACCAGATGAAAAAAAGATTACAGAAATCCTACGCTACAAAGCCAAAGCAACAATACAACAGGGAAGGAAAATAAACTACGAACTTGGAGATAAATGCAGTAAATTATTGGCCGGGATACTGAGGCCGTGTACACACGACCGAGGTTCTCGCTGGAAACCAGCGAGAACCTCGCTGGAAGCTGCATTCCAGCGAGGACCTCGGCCGTGTGTACACTCTTGGCGAGCTTCCCGTCGGGAAGCCCGTCAAGCAGAAATAGAGAGCACGCTCTCTATTTGCTCGACGGGCGGGTCGCTGATTTCAAAGGCCGGCAGGGAACCTCGACGGGCGGAACGATGTGTTCTGCCCGTCGAGGTTCTCTGCCGTGTGTACACGGCCTAAAAGAAAAAAATCTTTCAACATATATCCCTCAAATTAAGGAGAAAGACGGACAACTAAAGCGAAAGCCAAAAGATATATATATAAATATTACTCCACTTTGTATAATCTGGCACAAACATTGGTAGCGCCGTCAGTGATAGAGGAATATCTGTCCTCAACAGATCTACCGAGGCTTATATCACCTGCAACTAGTTTGGAGGCCCCTATTTCAAAGGAGGAATTAAATGTAATATTAAAAACGGTGAAACCCGGCAAAGCCCTGGGCCCGGATGGATATGCAATAAGATACCACAAAGAATTTGCCAAATTATTAGGGGATCAGATGATAAAGGTCTTTAATGCAATGGGCCGGACTGTGGCATTTCCGCCGGAGGCACTTCTAGCATACATCTCGGTAATCCCGAAATAAGGGAAGGACCCGGCGGAGTATGCTAGTTATAGGCCGATTTCATTATTGAACACAGACCTAAAACTTTTCACAAAGGTACTAGCATCGCAACTTCAATCATGGCTCCCTGAATTGGTAGATTTGGACCAGGTGGGATTTATCCCTACAAGGGAAGCAAGGGACTATACGACAAAAATCCTTAACTTGGCCCACTATGCCAATGAAAGAGACACCCCTTGTGTATTTCTAAACACCAATGCTGAGAAAGAATTCGATAGGGTAAGTTGGCGTTTTCTCTTTGCGGTGCTGCGACATGTGAGAGTGGGGGAGCGCATGATCGGTTGGATCGGGAGCGTTTACACAACCCCACATCCCGCAGTAAGAGTAAACGGAATATTCTCAAAGTCCTTTGAGATTACAAATGGTACGTGACAGGGATGCCCTCTTTCACCCTTATTATATGCGCTTTCGCTGGAACCCTTATTAACCACTTTAGCCCCGGACCATATTGCTGTCCAAAGACCAGAGCACTTTTTGCGATTCGGCACTGCGTCGCTTTAACTGACAATTGCGCGGTCATGCGACGTGGCTCCCAAACAAAATTGGCGTCCTTTTTTTCCCACAAATAGAGCTTTCTTTTGGTGGTATTTGATCATCTCTGCGGTTTTTATTTTTTGCGCTATAAACAAAAACAGAGCGACTATTTTGAAAAAAATGCAATATTTTTTACTTTTTTCTGTAATAAATATCCCCCAAAAATATATAAAAAAAAAAAAAAAATTTCCTCAGTTTAGGCCGATACGTATTCTTCTACATATTTTTCGTAAAAAAAATCGCAATTAGCGTTTATTGATTGGTTTGCGCAAAATTTATAGCGTTTACAAAATAGGGGGTAGTTTTATGGCATTTTTATTATTATTATTATTTTTACTAGTAATGGCGGCGATCAGCGTTTTTTTTCAGTACTGCGACCTTATGGCGGACACTTCGGACACTTTTGACACATTTTTGGGACCATTGGCATTTTTTTAGCAATCAATGCTATAAAAATGCATTGGATTACTATAGAAATGCCATTGGCAGTGAAGGGGTTAACACTAGGGGGCAGGGAAGGGGTTAAGTGTGTTCCTATTTGTGTTCTAACTGTATGGGGGGGTGGACTTATTAGGGGGAATCGCTGATCTTCCGTTCATACATTGTATGAACAGAAAATCAGCGTTTCCCCCCGCTGACAGGAACGAGCGCTGTGTGTTTACACTCACAGCTCTCGTTCCCCGCTCTGTAACGAGCGATCGCGTGTGCCCGGCGGCGATCGTGCCCGCCGGGCACACGCACGGGACTCGGGGGCGAGCGGGGGGCGCGCGGGCCGCCGGCGGCACGCACGCGCCCCCCTAGTGGCTGTCGAAAGTGGCGACGTAGAGCTACGGGCTCTCGCGCACCAGTGCCGACCTGCCGCCATATTACTGCGGCGGCTGGTTGGCATGCGGTTAAACAGAATGCGCCAAAACCCGGATATACAGAGAGCAAATACACAAGGTGTCAGCTTATGCGGACGATCTGTTGTTCTCTATACTTAATCCACATGTCTCACTTCCTAGCATTGATCGAAAGATATGGTGAGCTTTCAAATTTAAAAATAAATCAAGCTAAATCGGAATCGATGATTGTGGCAATGCCCTCTTCGATGTCCGAGACTATACAATTCAACTTTGGATTTAAGTGGAAGACTGTACTAAGTACTTGGGTACATTGATCCCATCAAATTTAAAGGATACTTTTAAAATAAATTTTCCACCACTCTATAATTCTGTAAGAACTCTTCTCGACAAATGGCAACATGGACTACACTCATGGTTCGGTCGAAATAACATAGTTAAAATCAGTATCTTGCCAAAAATTCTGTATTTGTTGCAGGCATTGCCGATAACCATCCCAGCGGCATTCCTTTGACAAATAAGTACAAAACGACCAAGAATAAAAAAAGATTTGATGATGCTACCCAAGAGCTTTGATGGGATGGCAGTCCCAGATATCGCTAAATTTTATCAAGTGGCCCACCTGGCAAGGCTGGTAGATTGGTGCAGACACTGTAATTTCAAACGTTGGGTTGATATGGAGCAACAGATCAGTCCGGTTCCATTGCGTAGAGCACCTTGGTGTTATAATGTTATACCGAACTCGCTGAAGAAACATCCCGCAATCGGTCCAACGTTGCGAATTGCGGCTAAGGTCTGTCGGAATCCAGAATTCTCACTTCCTAGCCTTGATCGAAAGATATGGTGAGCTTTCAAATTTAAAAATAAATCAAGCTAAATCGGAATCGATGATTGTGGCAATGCCCTCTTCGATGTCCGAGACTATACAATTCAACTTTGGATTTAAGTGGAAGACTGTACTAAGTACTTGGGTACATTGATCCCATCAAATTTAAAGGATACTTTTAAAATAAATTTTCCACCACTCTATAATTCTGTAAGAACTCTTCTCGACAAATGGCAACATGGACTACACTCATGGTTCGGTCGAAATAACATAGTTAAAATCAGTATCTTGCCAAAAATTCTGTATTTGTTGCAGGCATTGCCGATAACCATCCCAGCGGCATTCCTTTGACAAATAAGTACAAAACGACCAAGAATAAAAAAAGATTTGATGATGCTACCCAAGAGCTTTGGTGGGAAGGCAGTCCCAGATATCGCTAAATTTTATCAAGTGGCCCACCTGGCAAGGCTGGTAGATTGGTGCAGACACTGTAATTTCAAACGTTGGGTTGATATGGAGCAACAGATCAGTCCGGTTCCATTGCGTAGAGCACCTTGGTGTTATAATGTTATACCGAACTCACTGAAGAAACATCCCGCAATCGGTCCAACGTTGCGAATTGCGGCTAAGGTCTGTCGGAATCCAGAATTCTCAACGGGCCAATTACCCCTGTTTCCCATATTGGGGAAACCCAGATTTTAGACCAGGAATGGAAGGGGGAGCATTTAATAAACTGAAAGAGTAAGGCATTGTTCAGGTTTTACATTTTCTACAATCAGAAACTTGGCCAATTATGGATTTACTAATGAAACCTGGGGGGACCTTTGAATTAAGTTTTTGGCAGGCGCTTCATGTTACTCATTTTCTGAGATCCTTGGGACAACCGTTTCGTTTTCGGCGACAATTAACAACATTGGAGGTATACTGTGAAGAAGAGGAACCACTATCTCGAGTGGTTTCTAAGATGTACGGATTGCTGAATACCCCTCAGGGGGATTTTGTGATGCCAGGAATTAGTAAGTGGGAAAGAGATCTGGGGAGGATTTTTACGCCAACTCAGCGTAAGCATATCATCTCCCTGGCAGTGAACTCCTCGGTTTGTACGCAAACCCAGGAATCCAGTTACAAGCTCTAAATTCAATGGTATTATACCCCAGTAAAGCTGCATACATTTTCCATAGAAAACCCAGAGTGCTGTTGGAGATGTAGAGTAGAGCGAGGAACTTTGCTGCACATATTCTGGTCCTGCGAAAAAGTAAGAAAATACTGGTTAGAGGTCCAGAGAGTCTCCCAACAATTTACAGAATTTCCCCTACCAGATGATCCTGCTATTTTCCTGCTCCACTGTTCACAGATTCTGGTGCTGACCTATAAAAAGTCAGTGCTGTGCCATCTGATTAAAGCTGCCAAAGTCGAAATAACCTTACAGTGGAGGGATACTAGAACACCCTCCATTGTGAGGTGGCTTAACAGAGTATGAGAGATAGGAGCTATAGAAGATCTAGTCCTTTCATCTCGAAATAAAAGAGAACAGTATGTTGAAACATGGACAGGATGGAACTTATTTATGTGCTCTGAGGAGGGGAAGAGAATGTTAGCGGAGGAAAATACGGAGTGAGGAACCGGTAGGGGGCTCGTCCCTGTATGTGAGTTACAGGAATATGGAAACAGTCACTCCATCTCTTGAGTGTTTTTGTTTTGGGGGGGGGGGCTAGGTGGGGTAAATGGGGGAATAGAATTTTTTTTTTTTTATATATATTATATATTTTTTTTTTGGGGGGGGAGGGCCATATAAGGAAGGGGAAATAAAGAGATTATGATGAATGAGAATAATAAAAGTAATACTAGAGATGTTGGTAAAGTGGATTAAGAAGTTACTTACTCTGAGTATAATATCATAGAGAAAGAGATACAGATATTTCTATATTTTTATTTTATTTTTTATTTTGGTTGTAATAGGAATATGACTATGTATTGTCTTCTTACTATGATAATCACTCTTTGTTGACTTGATATAAAAAATAAATAAAATAAAGATCATGAAAAAAAAATTGCATGTAAGTTGTTAGACATAACTTGTTTACACAAGCAAGGCGTATTACGCAAGCATAGATATTCATTACTGTTAACAGCTATACACTGCACCTCTGTCTCCTGGGAGTAGAAGTAGGCCTGAAGCTGATTTTGTACAGCCTTCTGCACAATCATTAAAAGTGTGCAGCTGGCCATTGCTGCCTAGCATCCTTCATTGCTAGAACGCAGCTGGCCATTGCTGCCTAGCATTTTCTGTCGCTAGGATGCAGCTGGTTATTGCTGCCTATCATCTTCTGTTCTTAGGACGCAGCTGGTTATTGCTGCCTAGCATCCTTCATTGCTAGGACGTAGCTGGCTATTGCTGTGTAGCAACCTCGGTTGCTAGGACCCAGCTGGCCATTGCTGCCTAGCATCCTCCATTGCCAGGATGTAGCTGGGTCATTGCTGCCTAGATTCCTTTTGCAGCTGGCTATTGCTGTCTACTGTTCTCTGTTGCTAGGACTCTTGTACTTTAATAGAGTAAATTTGCACTATACACCTATAAGGCCTCATGCACACTGGAAGTTTTTGGACAAAGTTGACAAACTCACTGCAAAGCTACTGGCGTTTTTTATAACAATATATTAACGTCCAGTGTGCACAAGGCCTAAAAGTTATCGCAAATGTTTATGTGTGCAGTGTAAATTGCAGTAAATATTTAGATCTGTTACAAGTGCTAACCACTAAGCCATTTTTCTTGTGAGTTTTGTTTTATATCTGTTTTCCAAGGGAAAATTTACCTTTTACTTCCTGTCCTGTTAAAGAAAATCCCCTCTTAGACAATAGTCACTGGAATAAATGCCCCATCATCTTCTGTTCTGGCAACAACTCAAAACTTTTTAGTTAAATTCCCTTCTAATCCCAGAGATAATGGTCATTAGGACAGATACAGTACATTTCTACAGAGACATAGTGCAGATGGAGACGAAAAGGAGGGCTGCTGCAGGTGCCTGTGGCAATCGCTCCCAACAGAAGGTGTGGTCGCCCCGCTTCAAATAAACTGATGGTTTCCTCCTTTCTCCCTTAGGCTTTGACGGAAGCAGGTTCCACTCGTGTCAGCTCTTCACAGGTAAGCTGGAGGTGGTAGAACATTCTTGCTGTACCCTGTGTTCTATCATTTTTTCCAAGCAAGTCATGTGGGGGTCCTTGGTATTAGGCTTAAGATGATTGTGTACTGTTTTTTCTGGTGGAGGTATAAAGTCAGAAGGTGCTGGAAGGTGGAAGTGAACCAGCTTGTCATTGTTGTTTTGCAGGCCAAGGCCCTGGATAGACTTGCAAGAACTGCTTCTAATGCCGCGTACACACGATCGATTTTCGTCATGAAATGAAAAAAAACTACGTTTTTCAGCATGTAGAAAAAACAAAGTTTTTCCAACTTTATCATTAAAACGACGTTGCCCACACACCATCGTTTAAAAAAAAAATGCTCTAGCAAAGCGCGGTGACGTACAGCACATACGGCGGCACTATAAATGGGCATTTCCATGCAGATGATTTTGTGTTACCGCGTATTAGTAAAAGTTTGGTGAGAGACGATTCACGCTTTTCAGTCTTCGTGCTTTAAAGATCGTTTACTGTCGTTCAGTTGGTGCTTTTGGGTTTGTATCTGTCTTTCAGTGCTTGTAGTCAGTTCGTATCTGCAGTGCGTTCTTGTCCGCTCGTTACTGTTTTTCAGGTCGTTCTTCAGAGGCCTTGCTGTTCTTCATTGCGTTCTTTTAGTCCGGTCTGATTAGACGACCGTTATCTAGCCATGTTACGTGTACATTCTCGTCGCCGAGATTGTGCTGTGCTTGGTGCAGGGATTTGTGCTTTATCCCGGCTCCGGTCCATGAACAGGGTGAGGAGGAGTTTGTGGGCCAAGAATTGGTTTCTCTACAGGAACCAGTTCTCTCATATGCCTCTGCTGCAGGAGATCCAGGAAAATAACTCTGATGATTTCAGGATTTTTTTGAGGATGTCTGACCCCGTATTCCAGCAGCTTTTGGCTTTGGTGTCTCCGTATTTTACCAGGCGGGAAGCCATCACTGCTGAGCAGCGGCTAGTTGCTACGTTGCGATACCTGGCAACAGGGAGAAGTTTGCAGGACTTGAAGTTCTCGACAGGCATCTACCCCCAGGCTCTGGGCATCATAATCCTGGATACCTGTTCTGCTGTAATACAGGTTCTGCAGGAGGACTATATTAAGGTAAGTTTTGTCCTTTAACCTCACAATCTATGTATTTATTGCTTGCTAATGTTTTTTTCCCAATCAGTCCCTAATTAACCTGTTTGTAATATGCTGTGAATGTTCCCTTTGTCCCCATGCATGCTGTAAGCTTTTTATGCTTTTTTTTGGCCTCCATGCATATTTCCAATAGCCAACCTCCCCAACATTCTATCCTGGGCCCAAACACACCTAGCCTAGTCACTTCCCCAAGTATTTTGTTGACTCCATTGTAGTGCTCCATTTGGTGTCTCCCTATATCCCCAAGTATTTTCTTGGCTCCATTTGTAGTCCTTGCCCAACCCCCCCCCCCCCCTCAAATGTGTGCATTTTAAAAATGTTGTTGAATTCAGATACAGTGCAATTATTTTTTTGGAGGTCCCTGACTCATCTTGACCCCCCTCCCCATAAGCATTCATTTTTTGGGCCATCAGAGGTGGTGATGAATCTGATTAGTGATCCATTATTATTTCTGACTCTTAAAATACTCCTTCAAGGGGCGTGGTCTGGAGCTGCATGGAGTAGGACGTGCATAATGAGAGCTCCGCTCGAGATCCATCCTTTTACCATGATCCTTGGGGCTTTTTCTCCCGCAAACAACCACAAAGACAGCCGCTGCACCCTGCTACCCTCCGAGCTGATATGTCTCCCCCTAAGATGTCCGGGGCAATCGCCAAGTTCGACAAATACCGCCATGAGGAACGGGACACTGAGGAGGAAGATGGCGCAGCCCCACTCCCTGAAGAGGCCGAGCGACCTTCCGGCGATACTGCCCGGGTGTTGGAAGCCATAGCTGTCTGCCAAACCACACTTACCTCCAGGATTAAAGAGGTGAAGGTCGACATCTCCCTCATCCGTCAAGACATGCACAGGCTGCGAGAGCGGGTGTCCGAAACCGAGCGCCGCGTCGGCCACGTGGAGGAAGGCCTGCACCCGCTACAAATCACTGCCGAGCAGCTCCAACACCAGCTCAACGCGGTCCTCTCCAAGCAGGACTACATTGAGAATCGCCTTTCGGAGGTGCAACTTACGCTTCGTGGGGCTTCCTGAGAGATCCGAGGGAGCGAACCCCCCCCCACGTACCTTGAGAACCTGCTGATCAAGACCTTCAGCAGAGAGGCTTTCTCCACTACTTTTGTGGTTGAGCGCGCCCACCACCTCGCGGCTAAACCCCCACCTGTTGGAGGCTCGCCGAGAACCTTCATCACTAAATTTCTAAACTACAGCGACCGAGACGCCATTCTCCGACTTACCCGCGAGAAGGGCAACATTCCATTCGGAAACACGACGGTGGCGGTGTTCCCGGACTTCTCGGCGAGGTCCAGAAGAGGTGGGCGCGCTTCACGGAGGCCAAACGACAGCTCCGTGTGCACCATCTGCCATACGCAATGCTTTTCCCGGCGCGGCTCCCGATAGTATGCGATGGGAAGGCTCAAATTTTTGAGGATCCACGAGCCGTTCTTTCCTTGCTGGAGCACCGCGGTGAGGCCTCCCCGGTGCATGCCTAGTCCCCTGCTTCCCCCTGCCGCAACTGCTGACCATCCGGAGCCGGGGACCTTCTGCCTGCCAGCTGCATCTGCCTGTTTCATAGCCATCCTGGAACCGTGAGTTGATCCCCTGCACTATTTGACTTGTGACCCCCTTCCCCAACTCCTGGCTGATGTTTGCAGAGGGCCCTGGTATTTTTTCCCCCTTCTCTCCGTTTACCCCCCCTCTTTTTTACCCCTTATCTGCTCGCAACTCCCCTCTAGCCCCTCTGTTTACAATGTAAGTCTCGAGCGGCTCATCTGCACTCGTATCCCCCAAGATTAGATACCCCCCCTACACCACTGTGTGCTTTCCAGCTTTTTCGCTTCCCTGACTTTGGTGGCCGTATGGGATACTGGACTTTCATGCCACCTCTGACTGCCACTTACTTACTAAAATTTCCCTGGCCGGCCTCTGCCCCCGCTTGCGGTGGGTGGCATTGTGTTAACTCTGCTGTGCTGGTCCAGCGTTTCTGCAGAGAGTTTTATTTTTTTTGTTTATTGTGTACTGTTTATGATGTTTCACTTGAATTGCAATTTCTTGCTGATGTGCTATATGAACCATGTCGAATGTATGGCTGTATCACGGGTACTACTGTGTTCGATTCACCTGGTCGGGTGTGCCCTGCCCCCCCCCCCCGTTGTGTGCCATATTTGGGCCCCCGGTGGGAAGGTGGCGCCGTTTTGGCGCCTCCTGGCTGACCCCCCTGACCCTCAGGTGCTTGTCCAGTGTGTCTGTCTCCTTAGGGTGTGCGGTGATGTGTTCATTGTCCTGCGCGGTATGTTGCCCCGTTGGGGTATGGCTGCGCATGTTTGCCCCTCCCTCCCCATTATGGCCTCCTTAAAAATTATGACCTGGAATGTCCGGGGACTGGGCGAGCGGACCAAGCAATCTGCTGTCTTCTCTCACCTTAAATCTCAGTGGGCGGACATCTCTGTCCTGGTTGAAACTCATCTCGCTGGCCAGAAGCAGATGTGCCTTAAAAAACCCTGGGTGGGATGGGTATACCAGGCCCAGCACACCTCCAACTCCCGTGGGTTCTCAGTCCTCATAGCTAGATCGGTGCAGTTCCAGCTACACACACTACAGTCGGACCCCCGGGGCTGGTTTCTGTTCCTGCATGCCACTGTTGGGGGCCTCGAGATCCTTCTCTTGGCCTTCTACTTCCCCCCCCCATTTCAGTTCGGTACACTTCAAAAGGGTGTGGCCTTTATGGCTCAGCACCATTCGGTGCCCGCCGTCTGGGCAGGTGATTTTATAATGGTCATCGCCCCTAGCCTGGACAAGATTGGCCCAGCCGCTTCATTAAACCCCCCGCCGGGTATCACGCGGTACGGCAAGTTCCTTATAGAATTCGCCCTCACAGATACATGGAGACACAAACACCCGACACAACAAGGCCTCTCCTGCTTCACCCCTTACCCCTCGGCAATGTCAAGAATTGATCTTATACTCCTCACCCCTCCCCTTCTTCCCCAACTTATGGACGCAGGTTTCGATACCAGAATACTTTCCGACCACTCCCCATGCTGGATCACGCTGAGACTACCTGCCCCCCCTAAGGTCTGGTTCTGGCGGCTGAACCCGTTCTGGCTCTCCATCCAGTCCGAGTGGGAACACTATTTCCGCACGAATGATGGCTTGGCTCCGCTGGGTCCTGTATGGGAGGCCTTTAAAATCCATGCCCGAATGATTCTCTCCACGCGGATTAATAGACACAAAGCCACCTCCAAGCTACTGATCCATCAGGCGGAGGATCGCTTAAATACACTTGAACAGACCTTTCAGACTAACCCGACTGCGGCCAATGCTTCCCAGCTACGATTGCAGACCAGACTTACAGACCTTTGAGAAGGCCAAGCAGGGCATATTCTTTAGCAAACAACGCAAGTACGAACACGGCGAAAGAGCGGGCAGGCTCCTCGCCTACATGGCCCACCTCGATCACAAACCTCTGGTGGTGGTGGCCCGCCGGGCGGCGTCCGGGGTTGTGCTCACGGACCCCGACCTGGTGGCCGAGGAGTTTAGATCCTTCTTTTCGGGCCTTTACTCCTCCACTGCTAGATATTCATGCGACAAACTGTCCACTGTCCTGCAGGATCTCACCTTTCCCACACTCTCCCCTGCCCAGGTCACGTTGCTCGAGGCTCCCATTACCACAGACTACGTGGCGGATGCCATGCTCCCCAAGTCCAAAGCACCGGGTTCGGACGGGCTCCCCCTCGAGTTTTACAAACAATTTGGCGAGACTCTTATCCCCAAACTTAGCCAGTTCTATAACCATATCTATGACACAAACTCTCTCCCGACATCTATGAGTGAAGCCCTTATCGTTTTAATACCCAAACCGGGCAAGGACCCACTGCTTCCCGAGTCCTATCGTCCCATCTCCTTACTCCAACTTGACGTGAAGATATTAGCCAAGATCCTAGCACTGCGCCTCAACAAAATAATCCTTACACTAGTGCACCCCGACCAGACTGGATTCATGCCCAACAAAAATACAGCTTTCAATCTCAGAAGACTGCACATGAACCTACAGACCAGACACGCGGACATGGGCTCTAGGGTGGTGGTCAGTCTTGACGCCGCTAAGGTGTTTGACTCCGTGGAACGGTGCTACCTCTGGGAGTGCCTCCACAAATTTGGCTTCGGCCCAAACTTTGTAAAATGGCTCCAACTCTTGTACCAGGCCCCCGCGGCGCGTATCCAGGTTAACGGTAGGATCTCACCCTCTTTTCCACTCTTCCGCGGCACTCGCCAGGGTTGCCCCATATCGCTCTTATTGTACACCCTGGCTGTAGAGCCCCTTGCCATAGCCCTTAGAAACCATGCGGGAGTCAGGGGTCTCTGCTGCAGTCAGACGACTGAGGTAGTCAGTCTTTACGCAGATGATATGCTTCTTTACCTCACGGATGCCGGCCCCTCGCTCCAGGCAGCACTCCAAACCATTCACCAACAGCTTTCGGAGCATTCTCGGGATTGCATATAAACTGGGCCAAATCTCACATACTCCCCTTAAACCTACGTGCCCCCACTAGTGATCAAGCTGCCCTCCCCCTTTTCAGAGCAAACACCATTAAATACCTGGGTGTCCGGGTCTCCAGATCCCCCCTTGACTACATTGCCCTCAATGTTGAACCCCTATTTCATATCCTTAAAATTAAGACACAGATCTGGTCCCGTCTCCCCCTTGGGGTTATGGGACGAATCAACCTGGTTAAGATGATTCTTCTCCCTAAGCTACTCTATGTTTTCTGGCAGGCCCCATTGTACATCCCCATACGCATATTTAGGGCCATGGAGTCCATCTTTAACTCATTTATTTGGTGCCCCTCCCGGCACAAGCTGTCGTGGAGGGCTCTGAAATGTCCGACTAACCGGGGTGGCGCCTCAGTCCCTGACCTCTTCCTTTATTATATAGCGTTCCAGCTTTCCCATTTCTTTTATTTTAACCTCTTAGACAGAGAGCGTTACACAGCGCTGGTCTGCTCCCAGGTCCCCGGTCCGGTATCACACCCCTTCCAGATCCTGTTCTGTGGGCCCCGCGGCTCCTCCCTGATGGGTGACAGGAAGCATATGCTCTTTCACCATTGCAAGGTTTGGCAGCTCACTATGTCCCTCCGCGAGGCACCCTAGTCCCTCGTCACAGTCGCACACACCCCTCTGGAATAACCCACAGCTGCCCGAGTTGGCCACTGTTCCCGACCACGGCCTATGGATCGGCAAAGGCGTCATATACTTGTCCCAGGTTGTGGCCCGCGGGGTGGTTAGGTCCTTCCAATCCCTCAAAGACACGTTTGACCTGCCCAACCACATGCTCTTCCGCTACTTCCAGCTCCGACACACACTCAACAGACCTGGACATAACCCAAATTGTCCTGGCTGCGACCACCCCAACGCCACCTTTTTCCACCTCCTCTGGTCATGCCCCTGTATGCAGGGATTTTGGTCTCAGGTTCCTTCATGACCGCATGGGCTCCCCTTTGTCCCTCTGCCCCCGCCAGTGTATACTCGGCCTCCTCTCCTTGTCTGAGGCTGAAAAGTATTTAAATATATTTTTGCAAGAGACACTGTTCCTCACTAGGCTTCAGATTCAAGGACATGGCTAAGGGGACCTCCTCCTAAACTACAGCAATGATTAGAGCCGTTAACAATACCCTGCCCTTTAAAAGAACTTCTATATGCCCATAGGGGATGCCCAGACAAATTTTACAAGGTATGGGACAGATGGTTGGGAACTGCCTCCACTTGCGATGCGGGGGTCTAGCCTCCTTCCCCTGTAATGACCCTGTAATGCCCCCCCCCCCCCCCCGGGTCCGACATTGCTTTATCATTCCCCTGAACTGTGATAACTATGTACATGTATTGTCTTTTCTTGTTATGCCTGTATGCACATTGGCACTCTACAGCCGTAGATGTAGTGCATGTTCCACTTAATATGCGTTTATGTATGTTTTATTCATACTCAATAAACGTTGTTTTGATTAAAAAAAAATACTCCTTCAAATGAATCCTGTTGATTTTTGTCAAGAATGTTTTTAGCTAATCTGATTGCAATGTATGTTTGATTTTTTTTTTCTCTACAGTTCCCCACTACGCCACAGGAATGGCAGACTGTGGCAGCGGACTTCGCGCAGCGTTGGAAGTTTCCAAACTGTCGAGGAGCCTTTGATGGCAAGCACATCCGCATCGTGCCACCACCCCGTTCGGGATCCCATTACTTTAATTATAAAGGGTTCCACAGTGTAGTGCCGATTCCGGTTATTTCAAACTGCTATCAACCTGGCAGAATATAAATGGAATCATGTCATATGCGGCTGCATATTGCATAATTTCCTAAAGAGACATTCAACAAACTACCTGACATTGTGCCTGATGAGGCCATTGATGTTGTTCCAGTGGCGGCCCGTGAGGCTGGCCATATAGACTTGGCCCCCCAAAGCGCCCGTGCTGTGCGGCAACAATATGTTGAATATTTTATGAGTAGGGGGCCATTCCAATGCCAGATCTTGGCTGAATAAATAATTTTTTTGTAAAGAAAAAGTCTATTTTTCTTTGTTTGATTATTTTCTAATTTGGGTTTATTTTATCTTTCTCCTAAGTTATCATAGTGCCATGTTTATTTTTCTGTACTAAATACCCATCATTGTCAATGATTTGTTCTTTTAGGCCGCATTGATATAATAATAAGCCACACATTGTTAAGTATCCAAAAATATTTATTGTTTCACATTTAAAATTTGTCATATTTTTTATTTTATTTTTATTCCAAAAATATCTTGTTTGAATTTTTATTTTTCATTATCAAGATATATATTTTTGGCTAGAAATATTTGTCAACATACATTTTTTTTTTAAATAATTTTTTTTTTCCTAGATATCTTTTTCTTTTTTTTTTTTGAGAATCCCAAAATATATATTTTTCTGGTTAAAACGCATGAACAATGACCAACTTTTTAGCATTTGTCATTTTTAAACCCTCCCCAGAACATCCATAACATTTTTTAGTCTTCGCTCCACTTCTGCCCCAAACATGTATTGATGTCCTCTATGTCAGCCCTGCAGGCCAACACCTCTCCAATTAACAGCTGGGCGCTGTATGGGCCAGATTCTTGTACTTTTGCGGCTTTCCGGCGTAGCGTAGTGTAACCCATTTACGCTACGCCTCTGCACTTTTTACGGGCAAGTGCTGTATTCTCAAAGCATTTGCTTTGTAATTTGCGGTGGTGTAGCGTAAATGGCCGGCGTAAGCCCACGTAATTCAAAGTAGGAAGGAGGAGGTGCTGTATTTAAATTAAGCGTGCCCCCGCGCCGAACGAACTGCGCATGCGCCGGCCGTAAAAACGTAGCCCACTGCGCATGCTCCATAGTACGCCGCAAATACATTGATTTTGACGGCAATGTAATTAGCGCACAGCCCTATTCACGACGAGTTACGTAAACGACGGAAAAACACGACGCTGTCCCGACGTCCATACTTAACATGGCGTACGCCGGACCTACGCAAGGTTACCCCTCATATAGCAGGGGTAACCTTACGCTTACGCAAACGACGTAAACTATGACGGCGCGCAAATACGTTCGGGAATCGGCGTATCATGCTCATTTGCATATTCGATGCAGAAATCGACGGGAACGCCACCTAGCGGCAAGCGTAACATTACAACTTAGATCCGACGGTGTAAGTGACTTACGCAAGTCAGATCTAAGCACAATCTATGCGTAACTGATTCTAAGAATCAGTCACATAGATACCAAGGGCCAGAAACAGAGATACGACGGTGTATCTGAAGATACACCGTCGTAACTTTTCTGAGAATCTGGCCCTATGTGTCCAAGCCGTCACCAGCCCGAAAATCTCCTGAAATTTGGAAACAAACCATGTATTAAAAATATGCAGGCCTACATCTAAGCTGTTGCATATGACACTGACCTGTAGTGGTGGCAGTTTCCACTTCCTCCACATCCCGCAGGGGTGGGGCTTGGGTAGGATGTGTGGGGTTTCTCTGCTCCTGTCTGGAGGCTTGATTGCGTCCTATGAGATTGTAAAAAAGGGAAACATGATTCAAAAAGATTAGAGGCCTAAAAGAACACAGGATTGTAACCATTAACAAAGCTGCTATATTTCTCTATCTTTGGTTAAGTTTCCTACATGGAAACCAACCAAGTATCCACTGAATCTCCTGTGTGTGACACCCTAAATAGGTTGTTCTTGTGGCCAAAACTTGTGCTACTGAGTCCACATGTGTAACCAACTGCTGAGCATACTCTCCTTTTACTGTATATTGACTTAAGTTGGATTATTTAAATCTAGTTAAGAACACATCTACATTAAATAAAAAATTGGTCTCACATAAATAGATCAAGATGTCTCAAGTTTCATGTTTGTGGGCACAATAATTGGTCTGATGGTCTGATATGTGTACACACCATCGGGCCAAAAATCCGATCAGACCAGAACGCGGTGACGTAGAACACAACAACGTGCTAAAAAAAGAAGTTCAATGCTTCCAAGCATGCGTCGACTTGATTCTGAGCATGCGCTGGTTTTGGTCCGATGCTTTTGTGTACTGACCATCGAATCTGTCCGACCGACAGGTGTCCGTCGGACAGATTTTAAAGCAAGTTTTAAAACTGGCCCGTACACACCATCGTACACTGGCCCATACACACCATTGAATTGGTCCGATGAAACTGGTCTTAAGACCAGTAACATCGGACCGGTCTGATCGTGTGTACGCGGCCTAAGGGTTAACCGCCCACCACACGCAGATATACGTCTGCAGAATGGCACGGGCAGGCAGAAGGACGTGTATATATATATATATATATATATGTCCCCTTTAAGAAGCGGTTGTTGCGGCTGTGATCTCCGTGAGCGTGCTCCGCGGACTTGATCGCCGCGGGCATACCGCGATCGTCTCACAGAGACATAGAACAGGCCTCTGCCTCTGCTTAGCTGACACTGTCACTGATCGTGCTTCCTGTCATCGGGAACACGATCAGTGATGTGTCACAGTAAGCCACGCCCCCTACAGTAATAATCACGCCTTAGGGTACACTTAACCCCTACAGCGCCACCTAGTGGTTAACCCCTTCACTGCCAGTGTCATGTTCACAGTAACCAGTGCAATTTTATAGCAGTGATCACTGTAAAAATGACAATGGTCCCAAAAATGTGTCAAAAGTGTCCGATGTGTCTGCCATAATGCCATAATGTCGCAGTCATGATAAAGATCGCCGCCATTACTAGTAAAAAAAATATTAATAATGCTATAAAACTATCCCCTATTTTGTTGATGCTATAACTTTTTTTTTTTTTTACCAAAAATATGTAGAAGAATACGTATCGGCCTAAACTGAGGGAAAAAAATTGTTTTTATATATTTTGGGGGAAAATTATTATCGCAAAAGTCGCTCTATTTTTGTTTATAGCGCAAAAAATAAAAACCGCAGAGGTGATTGTCATGGACCGTGAAATACTGAATGTAACGGTCAGTACCGCTTACGACCTTCCATCCAACCACGACAAGCTTATCTGACACACTCCGACAATACTGCATACACGATCCATATCAATTCCCAGAATAAGACGAGACAGAGATCCGTACTTGCTTCCAAAGATATGACATGATATGATATATACAGTTTCAAGCATAATACAGTTAATCACAGGACAATGCAATCTCCACCCCCCTTCACACCATGGGGGGCTAATTATCTAATCCGTAGCTAGACATCTGGGCACCGCATCATCAATAGTGTTCAATTAACCTTGAATAATACACAATCACAGATAATCTTCACACATATCGGGAACCTCAATCACATTATCTAGACAGACAATTTGGCCCCGATACTGACAGATACATTCCTTGAGATAATGACATCAAAACCAAATACTATCACACCTGAGCATTAATACATTCCGGTATCAATAGAATTCAATTAACCTTTAGAATAACACAATAGGGTAAACAGAGAGCTTCAAACAATGAAAGAGTCTTTCTTGCAATTAACACCTTTTCAACAGAATGTGTCTTTCACATTGAAGAGCCAACCTCACTTAACATTTCAATAGTCGGTTACACAGAGAGATGTGTCACTGTCTTGTTAACCTGGTCTCAAGTCCACATGAACCCCTTTTGTAATATTCCAGTCCTGCAATATGAATTATTATTAATGTCCCATCTGATGTAATATATGAATTATGATTCTTTGTCTTCCTATGGCCCTAGTGGACATAAGGTGACCCTAGACATAGGAGGATCTCAGTCTGTCATGGTTCATTCCGTTACACTGAAGTGTTTCTACGTGAAATCCTAATTCATGTATTGCAGAAGATGAGACATTATAGATAGGACATATTGCAGGATGCCTTTGGATATTATGAGGTGTCTGTCTAGATGTGGATTGAACTGAATCAGACTATTGAGGACTATTGAAAGGCTAAGTGGCTTGTGAAAGACATTTCATTGCCATCTCTGCCCAGCACCGGGACCAACTGTGGAGTTCCAGGGAGCCGGGGCAGTTGGCCCCCCTCCCCAGCAACCAGCTGAGGTGGTGAAGCTCTTACTCCCAGCTGAATCACTGGGAGCAGGACAGGATGCTACTGGCGGCTGCACCCCACTACAGCTTGAGCGGATATCGGTGGATGGGACTGTGGTCTCCACTCACAGCAACCCAGCGGAAGAGCTGGCAACAGAGCAGAGTGCCCCGGGCCTCTGCTTTCACCTAACAGAAGAGGGGGTTCCTGTGGTAGTGGATGGGACTTCGATCTTCACTGACTCAACCCCAGAAAATGATATGGCCCTGAGACAGGAGGATGTCGGCTTTGCTTTACAAGCATCGGGGGATTTTCACCTAGCACCAGTGGTTGGGACTTCAGTCTCCACTGGTATACCCCAGGAATGGTGGCCAGTTGGCCCAGATCCCCAACAGCATGATGAACTGAGCCCGGCCACCTTGTCTTATCTCCAGCGGCTGAAAGGACTCCAGGGAGAAGGGCCAGTCCAGGCCTCACCCCAGTGGCAGGCATATTCCCTGAGAGAGGCAGAGGATGGCGGGGTGAGTAATGCTCTGTTTGGAACAAGTTATTTGGGGTACTGTATGGATACTGGCTTTGGGGGACTGGAACTACTGACGAAGTTCAGAGTCAACCCACCTGGTGTCTCCTACTGTGTTAGTCTCCTGCCAAAAGGGGAGCTGTGTGCCAGACCTAGCCGGGACAGGGGCTTTTGGAGAGGACTGAATGCAAGCCTCTTGCCGTCCGATTATGGGCCAGGGCCTCAAAGCAGGAAGGCGGATGGGTTATCCCGGCAGACGGTCCTGAAACCTTAAGACTACTTGTCCAACATCCTCGAGTTGACCCGTTTGGGTGTTGAACTATTTCCCAAGGGGAGTAATGTCATGGACCGTGAAATACTGAAGTGTTTCTACGTGAAATCCTAATTCATGTATTGCAGAAGATGAGACATTATGGATAGAACATATTGCAGGATGCCTTTGGATATTATGAGGTGTCTGTCTAGATGTGGATTAAACTGAATCAGACTATTGAGGACTATTGAAAGGCTAAGTGGCTTGTGAAAGACATTTCATTGTCCAGTGTGTAGAGGTGTTAATTCAGTTTGGCTCTTAGACCTTTCTATTGTGTGATAACACTGTTTTGAGCCTTTGGATTATCATGTCATTATCTAAAATAGTGTGATCTCTCAGATTTAGTAATGACCTCCTCTCTATGCGGACACAAGCTGGCTAGATAACGTATTCTGTTAACTTTACTGATGTCATTATCTACAGGAATGTCATTCTCTCTGAAGTAGTAAAGTCATGCTAAATACATCGGTGCCGAAATGTCTATCTGTATAGAAGCCCCAGTGTGTGAAAAGGGGGTGGAGATTTCATTGTTTTTTGATTGATGACAAGCTTGTAACCTGTATATAACCAGCAGAGTGTTTCAATAAAGTTGAGTTCTGGTTGAACATACATACAACTCGCATGGATCCAATCGGCACATAGCTGTAGGTTGGATCCCGGAATCTTGGATGACTGGACCATCAGATGTTGCAAGCTGCAAGCTGATCTAATAGAAGCAAAGGAGTGTCAGGAGAGCAGGACCTGGGCGAGAAAGGGTCTCGTCACAGTGATCAAATACCACCAAAAGAAAACTCTATTTGTAGGGAAAAAAAGGTGTAATTTTTTTTGGGGAGCTACGTCGCACAACCGCAATTGTCAGTTAAAGCGACGCAGGGCCGAATCTCAAAAAGTGGCCCGGTCATTTAGCAACAAAATGCTCCAGGCTTAAGTGGTTAAACATGTTATTAATAAAAAATCTTAGTTAGACTTACCGGTAACGGTATTTCTATGAGTCTTTCAGGACAGCACTTGGAGAGAGCGCAGCTCCACCCACTTCCTAGGAAACACTGCAGTCGTTTCTTTAACTTCCGCCCACTTCCACCATGGCCTCAGTTGTTAACCACTTGAGGCCCGCGCTATAGCCGAATGACGGCTACAGCGCGGACCTGAAATTCCAGGACCCTTTCTTGTTCCCCGTGCGCGCTCCAGAGCGTGCAGCGGGGAAATTCTGTTGCTGGCCATTCGGATGCAATCGGAGTGGCCGTTCGGATGCGATCTGTGGACCAATGAGAGATGATCTCAAATGTAAACATATGAGATCATCTCTCATCGCCGGTTCTCCCTCCTCACACAGAGACAGCGTGTGAGGAGGGAGACGTTCTGTGAGTGCAAAACTAGCCGTATATAGTAAAAAATACAGCATCCATACAGTGCCACAGTGCCCATACAGTGCCACAGTGCCCACCTGTGCCCATACAGTGCCCACCTGTGCCAGTCTGGGACCACCTGTACCATCAGTCATCTGTGCAGTGCCCACCTGTGCCACCTCATCAGTGCTCACCTGTGCCAGACAGTGCCCACCTGTGTTGTGCCGCCAATCAGTGCCCACCTGTGTTGTGCCGCCAATCAGTGCCCACCTGTGTTGTGCCGCCAATCAGTGCCCACCTGTGTTGTGCTGCCAATCAGTGCCCACCTGTGCCGCCTCATCAGTGCCACCTCAGTGCCCACCTGTGCCAATCAGTGCCCATCAGCTCCGCCAATCTGTGCCCATCTGCTCCGCCAATCCGTGCCTATCTGCTTCACCTCATCAGTGCCCATCTTCTCCACCTCATCAGTGCCCATCTGCTCCACCTCATCAGTGCCCATCTTCTCCACCTCGTCAGTGCCCATCAGTGAAAGCTTAGCACACACCTGTGTAGTCGCATCACAACCAGCAACATGTCAAAAAGATCCTATTCCACCGAGAAGGCATACCAAATTATTTCCGCGCCCGACGAGAGCAACATGGACCTCTCTCTTTCAGATTCCCTTTCCAATTCTGATTCTGAGTCGGACGTCAATTATGAGCAAGCCCTCAGTAGCGCAACACTGAGTGACTCAGAGGAGGAAGATAGCCGGCCCGCTAAACAAAGGCGTTTTGGTCAGGAAACAGTGCCATCCACCAGCACTGCAGTGCCATCCACCAGCACTGCAGTGCCATCCACCAGCACCGCAGTTCTCTTCCCCTGTTCCACAACCTGCACCGGAAGCAGACGCCAGCATGTGGCACTATCAGGAATAATCGGAAGGGCTTTCCTCAAAGTCTCGTGAATAAGAACCTGAGAAGAGGAGGATCGGCAAGTCTGCGAAATAAGGAGGTCCTGGCAGTGAAGTGGAAGGACAGAAGGGATGTGTACATGTTATCTACCATCCACAATGACACCGTCGTTGAAACCCGCAGAAGGCGTGGCACCACCATCCGAAAGCCCACATGCATCCAGGACTATAATTTGTTTATGGGGGGGTCGACTTCAATGACCAGAAGCTTGAACCCTATCTTGCCACAAGGCGGACGTACCATTGGTACAAAAAAGTTGCCATTTTTTTTATTTGGCCATATACAACTCGTATGTAATTTACCGCAACTCCACCCAAAACCCCAAACGCTTCCTTGGCTACCAAGAGGACCTTATCACTGCCCTTATTTTCCCGAACGATGCACCCCAAACCATCCGATCTGATGTTTTAAGTCGTCTCGCCGAGCGTAATTTTCCCGGTAAAGTCCCTCCCATAGAAACAGGCCGATGACGTCAAAAAAGATGCAAGGTGTGTTCCAGTGGAGGAGTCAGACGAGACACATCTTTCCAGTGTGACGATTGTCCTTCCCAACCAGGCCTCTGTGTACTCGACCGTTACCATACCAAACTAAATTATTAATCCTCCGTTCCTTCACACACCTTCACACCTTTTATGCCACTGCCTGCTCTGTAACTGACCCCGGCTTGTTTTTTGACCACAATTCTGCTTAATGATTTTGTAATACCTCTGCCTGATTTGGAACTGACCCTGGACTGTTTTTTTGACCATGCTTCTGCCTAATGATTTTGTAATGCCACTGCCTGATCTGGAACTGACCTTGGACTGTTTGACCATGCCTTTTGCCTGCCTCTTGGACTGATCTTGTACCCTGTTACTGGACTAGTGGGATTTAACACAGGGGTCTCACATATGTGAGGGGCTCCAGAAAAGTTTTTCTAGATGAAGACATTTTTTTTTGTTTTCTCATCCTAGATTAGGGTCTGTTGCCCGGAGGCTTTAAAGAGATTTGGGTGGGAGAAGCCTCTACCCCTGTCCCCATTCTGTCCTGAACGAGGCCCTACTTCTGCCTGCTGCCTGTAGGACCTATGCCATCATGCCTTTGCCGGTTGCATGAACTGACTACTTGTGTATGCCGTTTTTGACCAAGTCCCTGCCTGCTGCCTGGACCAGTGCTATCCTGCTGTGTAGAACTGCGCTACTATTACCACAGGTAATCTTTTGTTTACGCTTTGCTTAGCATAATGTATTTTGGGGTGTAATTCTTGGTATGTGCATGCTATGTGTCTCTGGAACATCTGACGGGGTTCCTTGCATGTTGCATCTCTGTATGTGGTCAAGCTGTGTAGAAGTCTCACACATGTGGTATCGTTGTACTCAGGAGGAGTAGCAGAATGTATTTTGGGGTGTCATTTTTGCTATTTAAATGCTATGTGTTGGAAATATCTTAGAAACCGAAAACTTTGTGTAAAAAAAATACGTTTCCATTTTTTTTCCACATGTTCCAAAAACTTCTGGAAAAAAATTAACCGTTCAAAAGACTCATTATGCCTCATAGATTATACGTTGGGGTGTTAGATTTACAAAATGGGGTCATTTTGTGGGTAATTCCATTGTCCTGCTGTTCCAGGGCCTTCAAAAGTTTAATAGGTAGTCAACTAGTTAGATGTGCAATTTATGCTCCTAAAACCCCTGATGGCGCTCCCTGCATGTTAGACCTCTGTATGTGGCCAGGCAGTGAAAAAGTCTCACACATGGGGTATCGTTCTACTCAGGAGGAGAAGCAGATTGTATTTTGGGGTGTCATTTTTGCTATGTACATGCTATGTGTTGGAAATATCTTATCAATGGACAACTTTGTGTAAAAAAATGTGTTTTATTTTTTTTTCCACATTTTCCAAAAACTGCTGGAAACAAATGACCCATTCAAAAGACTTATTATGCCTCATAGATTATATGTTGGGGTGTTAGCTTTCCAAAATGGGGTAATTTTTTGGGTAATTCCATTGTCCTGGTGTTCCAGGGCCTTCAAAAATGTAATAGGTAGTCAACTAGTTAGATGTGCAATTTATGCTCCTAGAACCCCTGATGGCGCTCCCTGCATGTTGGGCCTCTGTATGTGGCCAGGCAGTGAAAAAGTCTCACACATGGGGTATCGTTTTACTCAGGAGGAGTAGCAGAATGTATTTTTGGTTGTCATTTGTGGTATGCACATGCCATGTGAGAGAAATAAGCTATTACAATGAAAATTTTGAGAACATTTTTAAATAAAAAATAAAAATCTTAATTTTGCAAAGTATTTTGGGAAACAATTACAACTTCAGATAACTCACCATGCCTCTTAAATACCTTGGGATGTCTACTTTCCAAAAAGGGGTTATATGGGGGGCATTTGTACTTTCCTGGCTTGTTAGGGTCTCAAGAAATGAGATAGGTCTTCAGTACATCAGGCGTGATCAGATGTGATAATTTTTTATGATTTGCACTATAGTTTGTAGACTCTAAAACTTTCACACAGACCAAATAATTTCCAACAATTTTGAGTTATTTTTATCAAAGACATGTAGCAGTATAAATTGTGGCCAAAATTTATGAAGAAAAATTTATAATTTGCAAAATTTTATCACAGAAACTAAGAAAAAAATCATCTTTTTCCCAAGCTTTCAGTCTTTTTTCATTAATAGCGCAAAAAAATAAAAAACCCAGAGGTGATAAAATACCACCAAAAGAAAGCTCTGTCTGTATGAAAAAAAAGGACAAAAAAATCATTTGGGTACAGTGTTGCATAAGTAATTGTCATTCAAAGTGGGAGAGCGCTGAAAGCTGAAAATTGCTCTGGGCAGGAGGGGTGTTTAAGTGCCCAGTAAGCAAGTGGTTAACGAGCACCTCCAGCCACACTGAAATTGAATAAGCAGAACATAGCAACCATACATATTAGCACATAACATACAAAAGGGTGGGTTATCGGTGCTGTCCTGAAAGACTCATAAGTCTAATTAAGGTTTTCTCACCTCATTTTTCATGACAGCACTTGGAGATAATAACCGAGTACTTACTCTAGGGTGTGACCACCGCTTGCAGGACCTTCCTGCCAAAGGATTGCTCCGCAGCTGTGAGCAAATCCATCCTGTAGTGGCGAGTGAAGGTGGAGTAGCTCGTCCACGTGGCTGCCTTGCAGATATGCTCCAGCGAAGCTCCAGCCCGTTCTGCCCAGGAAGTTGCCACCGCCCTTGTAGAATGGGCCACTACCCCTGTGGGGGGTTCCATACCCATAGAGTTGTAAGCCTCGTGAATAGCCATACGAAGCCACCTAGCCACAGTGTTCTTAGAGGCTCCATAGCCCCTACGAGATCCCGAAAATAGCACAAACAGAGAATTAGCCCTCCTAAACTCACTTGTGATCTCTAGGTAGTGCACCTTCTCGCATCAAAAGTATGAAAATCCCTCTCTTTCGGACCAGTAGGAGCTGGACAAAATGTAGGTAGAACTATCTCTTGTGTTCTATGGAAAGCTGACGCCACCTTTGGTAGAAAACCCGGATCTGTCCTTAACACGACCCTATCTGGGAAGATTGTCAAAAAAGGTTCAATAATAGAGAGTGCCTGGAGCTCGCTGACCCTCCTAGCTGAGGTGACTGCAACCAGAAGAACCAACTTCAATGTCCAAAATTTAAGAGAGGCCTCTACTCGTAGTTCGAAGGGTCTTTTTGTCAGACCTCTCAGAACCACTGATAAATCCCATTTGGGAAAAAACTTAAATGGTAATGGCCTAGCCCTGGCTAAGGCCTTAAAAAATCTAACAATATAGGGGTCTAGAGATAACCGTCTCTCCAGAAATACTGACAGCGCCGCTACCTGAGCCTTCAAGGTGCTGGCTGCCAGACCCTTGTCCATCCCATCCTGCAAAAATTCCAGGACAGAAAAATTAACCATAGGGGAGCAATTTTTAGAGTTACACCAGGAATTAAAAACTTTCCAGGTCTTAAACTAAATAGCCCTGGTAACCTATTTCCTGTTACTAAGCAGCGTATGAACTAAACGTTTGGACAATTCCTTACTTTTTAGGATTAGTTCCTCAGTAACCAGGCCGCAAGCTTTAGACGCTGTGACAGGAAGTCAGGTAAATCTGTGTGTGTTGTCCCAGACGGGAGATACTTTTCTGCCTTGTTTAGACAATACACCAATTACTATTGGGCGTCGGCTGCAGAGATGGCCAGAGAGGTTTGGGGCGTTAAAAGGTTTCAGCTGTTCAGAATTAAGCAATTAAAGCCCCTAAAAAGACAGCCTAAGGATGACGACTGATTGCTGCATCCTGAGGCTGTGTGAGTGAAGGAGCAGTCACAAACAGTACTGAAGTGGTGAGGTGCTGATGGATATTTCTGTGTGAGAAATATCAAAGAGACTTTTTGTTTTTCTGCTGTAGGACCAGCAGTGTCTTCCCAGCAGTAGGCTGTGCCAGACTCCATAGGTAGGTTCCTGTGTTGGGAAGGTAGACGCCCCAAGTGGCAAGGGCTTATTTTATGTTTTGTTTTGGTTATGCTGTTTTGATGCTTGCACATGTATCCAGCAATATGGAAAAATAAACCATATAATTTGTTTTCAATCATCCTCAACTGCCTTTTTGTACAGTTCAGCGTGTAGTGAACACATCCAGGGGGTCACACACACCCGCTACCGAGCTAATCCCTCACACATGGTGGAGAATGCGGGCATTTAAGGTAAACCCAAAATGGAGGAGATGCTAAAACAGCTGGTTATAGCAAATGCAAATCAACAGCAGATGAATGCAGGTTTGCAGCGGAGCCTTGCAGCTCACCAACAGAGCAGTGCAGCTCACCAACAGAGCATTGCAGCTCAACAACAGGCTCACCAGGAGAGCCTTGCAGCTTACCAAAAGAGCATTGCAGCTCAACAACAGGCTCACCGAGAGAGACGCCATCATGAAACAATTTGAGAGAACAGAGGAAAAGGATAGCAAGCCCTCTTTGATTGAGAATCCAGAGGACCATAATGCTATTGAGGTTACCACGTCTGTTGTTGAGACAGAATCAGCACCGGAGTGTAGTACTTCACCAGAGGAACAAGAAGTGGAGCCAGAGGAGTGTGCCCTGGCAGAGCCTATAACTCCCGAAGTAAAGGAGCCGCCATTAGTAGTAGAAGAGTCTGTAGAGCCTGTTGAATCCAATGTTGTGAATCCAATGTTGTGAATGGCGTTCCAGAGGCCAAACCAGAAGAGAAAGACCCTCATGTACAAGAAGATGCTGAGGAGGTCCCGGCTGTCCCCGCAGTAGCAGATCCTATGAAGCGGAATCGACGGTCTGACAGTTCTGCTAAATACAGTACAGAATCTTTAGCAAATACTTTGAAGAAACTTGATGATCCAGCTACCAAAGCTGTTACCTTGGAACTGGAACCCAACAAGTTTAAGGGCAAGATTTTGGATTGCTCCACATCTTTTCGCAAGGCCAAGTTGCTGCGTTACCATATGAAGTATTTCCATGGCGTTGACAGGTCAGAGCAGGATCAGAGTCATGTCACGAGGCATATGCAGACAAGAGGCTCTTTAGCTCACGAAAAGGCCAGTCAGCAAAGCTCAAAGAGAAGACGCACCACAAACAGTTCAAATTCCCAACGACCGTCCCTAAAAGACAAAAGCAAGGAGAACTTAATCCAGAAGTCTCATCGCAAGCCAGACAAGCTGTCTGAAAGTGTTAAAGAAAAAGTAAGAGAAAAGTTCAAAGATTTCTTGAGTTTGAAGTCAAAGAAAAAGAAGAAGAAAAAGAAAGCAAAGTCAGAGCTGTCTGGTAGTGAAGAGAACATAGAGGTTTCTAAGGAGCTCTCACCAAAAAAATTACAACCTTCAAAGATCAACAGTGATTATAAGGCCCCGTGTTCCGGTAAAAGCAGCGATCATGGATGCCGTCCATATACAAGACTAAGTGATGAGGAGACGAGGATTACAATGAAGAGATCGTTGTCATGCATGCTGATGGTTTTCTAAATCTTAGCCGCAACAGGAGCAAGTACAGCTCTGCCAAGCAAAGACTTGTGATGGACAATATGGATGAGAATGCTATGGATGCAAATATGGGCGAACTGTCAGGAAAGTTTCAGCAATCACAGTACAACACCGGCCAGCCTGATGCAAATGATTCCAAGATAGGGGCTATGGATGAGTTGCTGGGACTCTGCTCTGGAAAACGTGTCTCTCAAGATGATGGTTCAAATCAGGAATCTTTTAGTTGTACAAAGGCTCATGCTGAAAATGAGAAAAATTACCTAATGTCTGAAGGAGTTGCTCTCTGTTCCGGTTCTTTCACCAACAGAGAAAATGAAGAAAATGAGGCCGGGCTTGAGGATTTCCATCTTCTACCATGTGATGATTCTGACAGCGAAGAGCTTGCAGAAATTGAAAGTGGTGCAGAAGATGAAGAGGAGGAAGTGAAGGAAGAAGTAAAGGTGGAAATGGCAGTGAAGGAGGAGAGGACAGGAGAGAAAAGGAGTGCCGAGGAAGAGCCAGTCCTGTCACTGCTGGATGCCCTGGAGGAGGATGACGCCCTGCAGGATAAGGCATCTGCTGTGCTGGCGGGGAGCGATTCTGAAAATTGCTCCTACCCCCTGGGTTATGTGAAGAGACAAGGGCTGTACACCAGTACCCGCACCCCGGATAAAGAGGAGCCTGCTGGGATAAGTCTGGCCTGTGCATACAAGTGTCATGAAGGCCATGACCTGTTTGAGCTCTACACCAAGAGGAACTTTCCTGCGATTGTGGAAATGCCAAATTTAAACAGCTGGAGTGCAAGTTATATCCGGATAAAGAGAAGAAAAACCTGGCTAATAATTACAATGACCATTTCTTTGGCATGTACTGCACATGTAAGAGACCGTACCCCGATCCTGAGGATGAGACCCCAGATGAGATGATCCAGTGTGTGGTGTGTGAGGACTGGTTTCATGGTCGGCACCTAGGGGCAGTTCCATCGGAGCACGTTGAGTTTCATGAGATGGTGTGCCAGGGCTGTATGGATCACTGTTCATTTCTTTGGGCCTACTCTGCCAAGTTAGGAGTTCCTGGTGTCACCAAGATTACCAAAGCAGAAACGGAACATGAAGATGTTAAAGTTGATGATTGTCCTACGGAAACAGCCAACACTCAGAATGGACTAACAATAAATAATGAAGAATGTGTGGAAGATAACGACGATGAGGAGGAGGCAATTCTTAGAAAGCTAAATCTGAAGGACTTTGGAAAATGAAGCTGAACTTTCTGGAAGTGATGTTGAAAGTGAAATTCCTGACCGCTTCAGGGCAAATGAAGTGGCTGAAGTGCAGGAAGTAGGGGTTTGCACATCTTCAGTTCTCAGTCAGTTGCTTGATGGAAATAAAGCTGAAAAACTTAATTCTGACACTGCACTAAATGATGTAGAAAAGGTGTGTCCAATATCCACTGAGCCTTGTGAATGTAGTAAGGCAGGTGATGTTCATGACTTTCCCATCATTGATGATCAGCAGAGCAGGGTCATTGAGGAATCTGAATTGCAAGAAATATGCATCCAGACTGAAGCTATTTTTGCCTCTGTGAATTATTTGCATGTTAAAGAGCAGTGTGTTAATTTTTATGTTAATGAAATCGGATTTGAATATAAAGGTAATGTCACATCCTGTGAAACCCAGTCTTTAGAAAGTGTTCTATCAGAGCACGTAACGCAGGATAATAGTTTGGACTTGACTACCAAGATTCCTCGGGAAGTAAAATCTATTTTTCAAAGTGTAGAATCTGTAATGGCAGGTGAGCCCTCTGAACGTTGTGAAACCTCCATCACTGTAGTGGTCGGAGAGACTAAATGTACTAATTTAATGGATGCTTTTTCCAAATGTCTTGAAAGGAATGAAGAATATGAGAATTTGTGTCCAACTAGCCATAAACATAAGTTCAAAAGTGATTGTAGCTGCTAGACAAGAAAGGTTGTCTAGCTCAGTTAATGATGTGTCCGATAGCAGTTGTCAAGTTCTTGGTGATTATAGGGATGTGCTAAGTGATGCACAGAGTAAGCAGTTGGTTCAACAAAGTGACGAGGATTCAGTTTCTGAAATCCTTACATTGGGTTTGGTAGATTTTCACCATAATTGTGAGTCTGAACTATCACAAAGTAAGAAACTTGGAAATACAGAATTGACAAGTAATGATTTCCGTCTAGAGCACCAAAGGGAAGAAAAACCGCCTAGTACATCGGTTTATCAGAGGTCATATGCATCAGACTTCAGTCCAGTTCATAGAAGAACAGATTTTTTTGAGTGTCACCATGCCTTGGAGGATTGCAGTCTTAGTGTTTTTACATCTGAAGAAGGCATCCACATGGATGATCTATTGCAGAGCACAGTGTTATCAGCCCTTGGCATTGGTTATGACTCGCTGAGTTCTTCAGGGATTGAGCTATCGAGGGAAACCTTTGTGTCCATTGAAAAACCAATTACGGTTTTGCATGGTTTACAACTGAAAATGAGTATATTACAGAGCAAGGAACACTCTCTTATGTACCTCAGCCAGAATTTGAAGACCAATAGGAGAATAAATAGGTGGTTCCTGGCCCTTCAGGAATTGAGTTTTGTCGTAACGCATCGCCCCGGTGTTAAAATGGGGAATGCAGATGGTTTGTCCCGAGTGCATGCGTACCTGGCAACCTGTGTCCCAACCCTAGGGTTGAAACAAGAGGGGGGGTATGTGACAGGAAGTCAGGTAAATCTGTGTGTGTTGTCCCAGACGGGAGATACTTTTCTGCCTTGTTTAGACAATACACCAATTACTATTGAGCGTCGGCTGCAGAGATGGCCAGAGAGGTTTGGGGCGTTAAAAGGTTTCAGCTGTTCAGAATTAAGCAATTAAAGCCCCTATAAAGACAGCCTAAGGATGACGACTGATTGCTGCATCCTGAGGCTGTGTGAGTGAAGGAGCAGTCACGACCAGTACTGAAGAGGTGAGGTGCTGATGGATATTTCTGTGTGAGAAATATCAAAGAGGCTTTTTGTTTTCTGCTGTAGGACCAGCAGTGTCTGCCCAGCAGTAGGCTGTGCCAGACTCTATAGGTAGGTTCCTGTGTTGGGAAGGTAGACGCCCCAAGTGGCAAGGGTTTATTTTATGTTTTCTTTTGTGTATGCTGTTTTGATGCTTGCACGTGTATCCAGCAATATGGAAAAATAAACCATATCATTTGTGTAACGGAATGACCCGTGACAGACTCAGATTCTCCTATGTCTAGGGTCACTAGACATGTGCATTTCAATTCGTTACGAATTCGAATTCGGACGAATTTTTCATTATTCGGAAATTCGGATGCATCCGAGTTTCCGAATTACAAAATTAACGAATTTAAACAAATTCGAAAAAACACGAACGAAATTCGAATTCGAAACTAATTTGAAAAAATTTGAATCGAAATTCGAAAAGAATTCGAATTGAATTAGAATTGAATTCGAAAAAAATTCTATTCGAATCAAATTCGAAAAGAATTCGATTGAAAATTGAAAGCAAGTTTGAATCAAAATCTAAAAAATATAAATCGATTTCTAAAAAAGAATACAATAAAATAGAATATAAAATAATAAAACAATAGAGTGAAAATCAAAGAATAGTAAAGAACAGAATAGAATTTAATAGAATGTAATCAAATACAATAATACAAATACATACAATCAAATCCAGTTGAAATAATTTCAAATTCGGTTGAAATCATTTCAAATTCGGTTGAAATCATTTCCAATCCGGTAGAAATTATTTCCAATCCAGTAGAAATAATTTCAAATTCAGTTGAAATCATTTCCAAAGCGGTTGAAATAATTTCCAATCCGGTTAAATAATTTCAAATCCGGTGGAAATAATTTCCAATCCGGTTGAAATAATTTCCAATCCGGTTGAAATCATTTCCAATCCGGTTGAAATCATTTCCAATCCGGTTGAAATAATTTCAAATCCGTTTGAAATAATTTCCAATCCGGTTGAAATTATTTCAAATCCGTTTGAAATAATTTCAAATCCGTTTGAAATAATTTCCAATCCGGTTGAAAAAAATTCCAATTCGGTTGAAATCATTTCCAATCCGGTAGAAATAATTTCAAATCCGGTTGAAATAATTTCCAATCTGGTGGAAATAATTTCAAATCCAGTAGAAATAATTTCAAATTCGGTTGAAATAATTTCCAATTCGGTTGAAATAATTTCCAATTCGGTTGAAATAATTTCCAATTCGGTTGAAATAATTTCCAATCCAGTTGAAATAATTTCAAATTCGGTTGAAATAATTTCCAATTCGGTTGAAATAATTTCCAATCCAGTTGAAATAATTTCCAATCCAGTTGAAATAATTTCCAATCCAGTTGAAATAATTTCAAATCCGGTTGAAATAATTTCCAATCCGGTTGAAATATCATCGAATTTGGTTGAAATATTAACAATAGCGGATGAAATATTGTTGAATTCTGTTGAAATATCAAATATCAAAATATGATCGAATTCGAATCCGGTAGAAATATTATCGAATCCGGTAGAAATCTTTTCGAATTCGACCGTTTTTCGAATTCGGTTGAAAACGATCGAATTCGACCGGGTTTTCGAATTCGGTCGAAAACGATCTAATTCGACTGGGTTTTTTCGAATTTTTATCGAAAACGATCGAATTCCGAAAACGAATTTAACAAATTTAACGAATTTAACTTAACGAAATTAATTAAATAACGAATTAAAACGAAACGAAACAAAACAAATTTTTTCCTTTTTCACATGTCTAAGGGTCACCTTATGTCCACTAGGGCCATGGGGTGACAAAGAAATTATATCATGTATTACAGAAGATGGGACATTAATAATAATTCATATTGCAGGACTGGAATATTACAAAGGAGTACATTTTGACTTGAGACTAGGTCTACAAGACAAGGGACTCATCCCTGTATAATAGGCTTTTGAAATGCTAAGTTAAGCCGGGCTTGTGAAAGACATTTCATTCTGTTGAAAGGTGTTAATTGCATCTACTCCTAGACAATATAGTGTCTATGGTACAAAGGTGTCGAACCCCTTCAGAGACAGTACGTCTGTCTAGATATGTGGTTTGAGGTCAAGGCATTGTGTAAATGCCTTTTAGAATGTGATTGTGATTGAGGTTCCTTATATGTGTGTGAAGATTATCTGTGATTGTGTATTATTCAAAAGGGAAAATCATTGTGTGACAGTATTTGGTTTTGATGTCATTATCTCAAGGAATGTATCTGTCAGTATCACAATTTTTTTTATTGAAGCACTATATGAACTTGGATACATACATTATTTAATTTGTATCACTTTTTTACTGTATTTGGTTGCGCAATTTGACTTCTTCCTACAAATCTATGAGCTGGATATTCAGGCTATTTAAGTTCCATTACCTAAAACACAGCCACATATGTTTTTTGTATTTTTTTTTTTTTAACAACAAGGTTGGTCTTTATTGGAGAAAAATATGGCATCACACAAGGCAGGCATTAAAACATTCAAATACAAAGCAGGGGAAATGGACACATAAGCACCAGGGAGAGAAAATGGACAAGCAAAAAGTCACATAAAAGCTCAGCACATTCAGTACAACAGAGATCAGGTGCAACGCAAGTTACTACGCAAGTTAACTCTCAGTCTCAGGAAATCCCACAACGCCACTCTGGGCCCTGGTCGGGGAATCGCCTCCACCAGTAGTACTCAAGATCTACAGTTGTTCCGTCCATGGCAGCCAGAGACGATCAAATTTTTGGGGGCAGCCCCTGTTAATATAGGTCAGCTTGTAAAGGGGCATCACCTTATTTATAGAGGAGTCCCAGGAGTCAACCGTAGGGGAGGAGGGGGACAGCCACTTGAGGAGGATCTCCTTCCTAGCATAAAACAAGACATAGGAGATAAGCAGTTTAGTTTAGAGAGGCCGCTGATCATCATCCTGGATCCCCAATAGGGCCAGTGCAGGCGAAGGCGGGAGAGACAACTGCAGGCGGGCATTAATACTTTCAAAAACTGCGGACCAGAACCCAGCCAGGGAGGGGCAGTACCAGAACATGTGTATAAACGTACTATCGGGAGAGTGACACCTGGGGCAGTCAGGGGACCTCTGTGGGTAGATCGAGTGCAATCTCTGTAGTGTAAAATAGACCCGATGCATAAATTTGGTATGTATGAGCTTATTCCTAGAGGAGATCAGCAGCCTAGCACCAGCTTCAAAACAGTCCTCCCAGTCCTCTCTATCTAGGTCAGGGATGTCGGCCCGCCACCTTTCCCACAAGACTTCTATCCTAGGCGAGTCCACTCTCAGGAGATGTTTTTTGTATTTTGATTGTCATTTATAAAAAATTTTACTATGCTCATATATCAATATATTTACTTCAAGACCCGGTGCAGCGCAGATTTTCCACTTTACACTATTAACAAACAGAAAGAACTAACCAGATACTCGAACAGTACATTCAATGTTTCATGTCCTTCAGGACGACTGGGTGTCATTATTGCCATTGGCAGAATTTGCCTATAATAATGCTAGTCATTCAGCCACAGGACAGTCCATATTCTTTGTGAAATTATGGTTTTCATATGTCATTTCTGCCTGACTTTGTTCCAGAATCTACAGTTCCAGCTGTCCAGAGCATGGTGGATTTCTTCAACCACAATAATAATTTACTACAAGAAGAAATGACAAAAGCACAGGCAGACAACAAGAGGAGAGAAGGGGAACTGAGTCTTCAGTTGGGCAATCAAGTATGGTTATCTACGGCAAACCTCAGGTTGTCATGTCCATCGAAGAAACTTGCACCCTTGTTTGTAGGTCTGTTCCCGGGGGAAGAGGTAACTAAACGAGGTATTGTGTGAACTATCTTTACCAGACTCGTTTAAGATTCATTCTATATTCAGTGGCGGCTGGTGGCGCGGCACTACATCCACCCCCGTGGCACGGCATTAGCAACCCCCCTAGGTAGAGCAGGGGGCCACATGCATGGATGGGGGGTGGCGTCAATGCGTCCCTAACAGGTGGGCCGACAATGCCTGTATTCCATGTTTCACTTTTAAAAACTGTACTATTAGACCCCTTTCCTTATAGAGGGTCTGGCCCACCTGAGCCAGTGTCGGTTGATGGAGATGAGGTGGAATCTATTGTAGACTGCAAAAAAAAGAAGAACCAATTGCAGTATCTGAATAACTGGAAAGGTTATGGTCCAGAAGAGAATTCCTCTGAACCAAAATGTAATGTCCATGCAAGAGGGCTAATGTGTGTCCTTTTCTGTGCCTATTCATTAAAAGAAAGCCAGTTAGGCATCTGGAGGCTGCCCATTGGAAGAGGGGAGGGGCAAACGTCAGGGACATTCTATAAAAAGGCAGATGTATGTGCACTGGGCACGAGCGCACAAATGCAGGCATGCACATCAATATTTACCAGATGCAAATGCACGCGCATTAGCCATTTACACTGATGCCAAATGGCCTATATAAGGACAGCAGCTGCACTACTGCAGGACTGTCTGATCTGCAGCTTTACCTGTGTTCTTGTTCATGTTTCTTTATTGATTCCAGAGTTTTCGACTCAACTTTCTGCCTGATATCCTGTTGCCAATCTCTGCCTGCATCCTGCCATTTATGCTATATCTGATCACCTGTGACTGACCCAGCTTGTCTGACCCTGCACCAGTCTTCTGTCCACCCTGCTCTGCTCAGTGCCTGGTGATGCTGTACTGCATCCACTGTGTGGCGGCATCTGCTATTCCTGCTGTCATCTGTTGCTTCAGCGATCCAGTCCAGTCTGGTGACTCATCGGCCACACATCTCTGCCACCAACAGAAGATCTTGCATGCACTCATACCTCACCAGGCTCTCGCGGCCACTGTCGCAACTCCAGTGGTCCCTGAGTCGGGGCTGTACAAAAGGTCTCCCTCTGTGTGTCAGGTTCCACCAAAAGGTATGTGACAATTGGGTTTATGCAAGAATCTGAATATTCATTCTTAAAAGAGAAGTATAGCCAAAGCTCTGGGTCACAGGTGTATACTTAGCTTTGCACTCCTGTGACCCAGATTCAGTCGACAGCTCGCTAAAGTTCACTCATAGAGTTAGTCCAGGCTCTGCAGGGATGCTGACAATAATGTTAGGATCCACCCAGATGCCTGACTGGCAGCTGGCTCACCCTTTTAGCACACAGTTGAAAGCCTGAGCCAGTCGCTACCACCTCCTCTAAAGTCCAATGCTCCAGTGAGTACTGCGCGGTGACTGACAGTCACCGGTCTGTCCTCAGCGCAAACAAAAGAACGAGCTTTGATTGATCAGTTCTTGGTGTAGAAGCAACAAGGCAGATATATTTTTTATTTCAGCACTGCTCTTTAAATGATTGTAACTGTGCAGTGTTAGGTTTTTTAATTTTCTATTTTCTATTTCTATTTTCTATTTGTAATGTAATTTATCTGCAAGTATTACTACAACCAAAAACTGGGTAAGGAAAGGTGATCTTATGAGCATTTCCATCATTGAAACTCTGGATAATCTTTCTGAAAATACCAAATTATATCCTATCAATAATACTTATTATTCGTGTTTCCATATTGTGGCTCATGTTTTAGAAAAATGTTACCATTTATAGTTTACATGATAAACCAAATGTGGGTTTACTTTCTCCTTAATGAATGTTCTCCCACCCTCTTCCTCTATAAAATGAAGAAACAATGTAAATTAACTTTAGTCATTTATTACACAAAACTTATAGAATACAGACTGAACTATTTTAGTTTGTATATACATAGAAGCACTTCTTAACATATGTTATGATGCTATCGTTATTGTAGGTTGAATGGTATGAAACTGAAATTACATGTTCATATTTAATATACAACTTTAAATAACAGAGTTGTTGCAAAATCAAAAATGTCCATCTATTGTATACCAGCATTCAGATCTGAACATTCACCTGCTAGATGAACTTTCTAAGTAGAACTAAAGGATAAAAGAGATTTTTTTTATTTTGGATAGAGTAAGGAATCGTTATAACCCCCTGTAAGTTTTTTTTTCTTTTTCCCATCTGTGTCCCACTGAGAAGATTTCCTTTCCCTTTCTGTCCCATAGGAAAAACATGAAGTGAGTGGAAATTGCTCCAATGTGAAGAAATCCCTGATTATTATTGCAGTCACCAGAACTAGTGTCCCTATTGGAAGATTTTCCCTTCATCACTGTTCTGTGTTCAAAATTTGTGATTTTTCACTTTCGATAATAATGGTAAACGTGACAAATTGATAGGGTGAATCTCCCTAACAGAGTCACAGTTAGCAATAAAAACTTGGGGGGGAAAGCAGAGTCCGTCACATGGACAAGCAACTTTTGTCTGTTTACATCAGTTTTTCGTCAATTCTGTTTTTTGTTTTTTTAGGGAAAGAATTTTTTTTTTTCATAGAGATGCATTGATGTTCATTTTTTATCCGTTAACGGATGGATGAAAAATAGACAAAAAGAATGCCTGTGTGAAAGGGGCCCTAGTCTGCTTGTTCAAATGAGTAGGCTAACTTAACCCAAAACATTAAAAAGGTAATGTTAAAGTGGAGGTCTGCTCACTGCTGCAAAAATTAAAAGCCAGCAGCTGCAGCTGCTGACTTTTAATAATTGGACACTTACCTGTCCCGGAGTCCATCAGCTGTCGGGTGCATGCTGCCTCCATTGCAAGTAAGGGAACCTGGCAGTGAAGCCTTGAGGTTTCAAGCCAGGGAACCCTAGTGCGCATGCGCTCCACTTCTCTCTCTACTGGCCCAGTGGAAGGAGGAGGGAGCCCGGGCGGTGACATCAATACCCACAAGTGAGGTTCCCGAAAGTGGAACAGGATACCTGTGAAAGACAGTTATCCTGTCCCCCCTCCCCCAAAAGGTGCCAAATGTGACACCGGAGGGGGGAGTAGTGCGAGTGGAAGTTCCACTGTTTGGGTGGAACTCCGCTTTAAATGCACCGCAATCATGTGAATGGGCTCTATGAAGATTTAGTTCCACAGCTGATAAGCAGAAGAATCAGGTGCAGTATTGGTATATGTTGTGCAATGATCCCCAGAAAATACAGGGTAAGATGCCATGGTAAATATGACAAAGATGAATTATGAACACAGAAAGAATTTAACTGTTTTAGTAATCCTCATCCAGCTTTTTTTAACATCAAACGTCACCCAAAATAGTTATTCCAGCTCTGTGTGGTTGCTGAAAAGCTGAATCACTTGCTGGCTTCTCGTATCACACAAAGACTACAAACACAAGCAATACGATCACCATAATTCCCTGGCATGGCTATTACATTGTCAAATCATTGGGGGAGATTTACGAAAACTGGAGAGTGCAGCGCTGCATAGAAACCAATCAGCTTTAATTTTTTTTTAAGCTTAAAGCGGAGTTCCACCCAAAAATGGAACTTCTGCTTTTTGGAATCTTCCCTCTTTCCGGTGTCACATTTGGCACCTTTCAGGGGGAGGAGGGAGCAGATACCTGTGTAATACAGGTATTTTCTCCCAGTTCTGGGCATAGAGCCCCACGGTGACCAAACACCACGTCCGGTGCCTACTCTGTCCCTCTGGTGTCTTCTGGGAGACACACAGGTCCCAGAAGACAGCAGGGACCAGTGGGATAGATATTGGGCTCAGCTATGAGGAAAGATTAGAGGAACTGAATTTATTCACTCTTGAGAAGAGGAGAATAAGGGGGGATATGATCAACATGTACAAATATATAAGAGGTCTGTATAGTGAACTTGGTGTTGAGTTATTCACTGAGGACAAGGGGGCACTCTTTACGTCTGGAGGAAAAGATATTTCACCTCCAAATACGGAAAGGTTTTTTCACAGTAAGAGCTGTGAAAATGTGGAACAGACTCCCTCCAGAGGTGGTTCTGGCCAGTTCAGTAGATTGCTCGAAGAAGAGCCTGGATACTTTCCTAAATGCACATGATATAACTGAGTACTAAGATCTGCAGGTAAAGTTGATCCAGGGTAAATTCGATTGCCTCTCGGGGGATCAGGAAGGAATTTTTTCCCCTCCTGTAGCAAATTGGATCATGCTCTGCTGTTTTTTTTTGCCTTCCTCTGGATCAACTGTGGGTATGGAGTTGGGTGTATGGGATTTTTACTGTGTTTTTTATTTTGTTTGTTTATTTTTTTATGGTTGAACTAGATGGACTTGTGTCTTTTTTCAACCTGACTAACTATGTGACTATATGCCCCCTGGTGCTGTATGGTCTTAGGCCGCGTACACACGAGTAAACAAATCCGATGAAAACGGTCCGACAGACCGTTTTCATCGGACATGTCTGCTGGGCTATTTTGGTTTAATCAGTGTACACACAATCAAACCTAAATCTCCGCGGACAGACAGCGCGGTGACGTGGCGGTGACGTTGACACCGCCACGTCACCGAACCAGGAAGTAAAATACTTCCACGCATGCGACGAATCCATTCGACGCATGCGGGGGATTTTTGTCTGCTGGTTAGGCGTACTAACCAGTGGACATATCCGACAGACGGGTTTGCAGCAGACAAGTTTTAAACCATGCTTTAAAACTTTTGTCTGCTGGAAACCTGTCTGCTAGCCTGTACACACGTTCGAATCTGTCCGTTGAAACTGGTCTGCGGACCAGTTTCAGCAGATATATTCAATTGTGTGTACGCGGCCTCACTCATATGTACATATATGCATCAGTAGAAGCTTTTATGTATTATTTCCTTATTTTTGTACTGTGATTATATGTTGTGATTATACTGTTTTGCCTACGAGGTTGTGTATTTTATACAATCTTTTTGTACATCTTTTTATGAAAAAAATTCATTTATAGATTTTCTACTATATTTACCTGTACGGTCTAAAGTCCATTTCACTAGTCCAATTCTATTTCCAGTTACATATTATCAGGACATTGGTACATTCTAACAGTGGCATTCACAGCGTTTAGTCGCCCTGTGGTTTATGCATTTTTTCTAGCAAGACCCATTTAAAAATCAGTTATCACTGGCTCCATATAGAATTGTAACATTTTAATACTTAAAAGGCAAAATCAATTTGATATGAAAGACTACCTAGATTTACAATAAAAAGGCTTCTAAATGTGTAACATTTTGCACAAAGTAAGGCACACCATATCAAACTTTAAAGTATAACTAAAGGCATAACTTTTGTTTTAGTTTTGGATAGAGTAGAGATGGATTAGAACACCTGTCAATTTTTGTTGCTGTCTGTGCCCTCGTTAGGAAGATTCACCCTCTCTATTTGTCATGTTTAGCATTATTGAAAGTGAAAGAAAACCTCACATTTTGGGTTGTCGCCAGAAAAGTAATAGAGGGGAAATCTTCCAATAGAGACACTATTTCTGGTGACCTGGGGGTCCCCAAGAAATACCTTTTTAATTTCCAGAGATTTCCTCTCATTTCCTGTTTGACTATGGGACAGGAAGCGAAGAGATATCTCCGCAATGACACAGAGATTGAAAAATAAAAATAAAAATCTGACAGGGGTTATAACCCTTCCTTACCCTATCCAAAATGGAAAAAAAAACATTTGCCCATAGTTCTACTTTAAGTTCAGTTTAAGCTTTTTTTTTTTTTTGTAGTCCAAGGACAAACATAATAGCAAGTATTATCAGTATTATTTTTCTAAACTGTATAGATACATACAGCAATGGACTGCATTGCAATGACAATAAAGATATGATATACAAAATAAATCCTAAAACTGACCTATCCTCTGCAAAGGCATGACCCCTATTTTGACAGCTATTTATAATAGGTACAGTGCTGCTTCTAAACAAATAGCAAACTAAGTTTTGATCAACTTTCTTGAAGAAACCAGCATTTGACTGGCAGCCAGAAGGCCTATTTTATTCTTTTTCCACAAAAAGGTATGTTTTTTTAAATTACAATTTATTATTGCAACATGGCAATGCTGTTAGAAATAAATTGTACATTTTTAGCAAGTATAGAATTGTGTTAACTTTCATGATGAATTTTACATAAACATTTTCAACATCAAATACTGCTTCTAAAGTGACTTACAGAAGATAAGTCAGTATAATGAGGTGGTCACATTGTTATTCACAAAAAGTCTTTGGCATTTTTAAACATTCCTGCTTACCAGACTAAAAACCTGGATCTATATAGGTCAGATATTCTATAGTAAAGAATTCCTTCCAGCCTACATTGATAGTGCAAAGTGAAAAACTCCCAGGATTCTTTGGATAAAAATAATAAAATTCCTGGTGCGTGTGTTAAGGTAAGACAGATGAAAGATAAAGTGTATTTTAAGCTTAAGGCACAAACTTACAGTAGTCATAGTAAGGAAGGCTATTTTTCCACTGCAAAGCAAACCTTGTAACGCAGAGCAAACTATGTAATTAGTTCTGTAGCCACTGTCCAAAACAATTTCAATTCAATACAATCTGTTCATAAAAAATGTGTATTTTGATAACTCTTCAGGAACTAATAGGCTATATTCCTTATAACATAATTTAGCCTACAAAAATGGTTGCACCCACATTACAAAAGGCACACTTCACATAAAGATGCTGCAGTATAAAAGTTATATGCCAAACTATGTTGTACATACAGTTTCACATTTTGTAAATTGTCATTCATCCTTTAAATTATAATGCATATTGTTTACAGGACTGGGGATATGCCTTTGGGATTGCACGACATCACATTGCATAAGGAAGCAGGAATTTCAATTTAAAGCTAAGGTGATCATAAAAGAATCATCTTGCAGCTGTATAATCTTTGGTAAATATGTGTACAGAATATTAAATGGATCTTGTTACAGCTTTTACCAGTGCAAAAGAAATTAATATTTCATGAACAAATATTTTAATTTGTACTTCTCCAAAAATGCTACCCAACACTCAAATGACAAAAAGAGAGCAGTTTGATGAGTTATTAAACATTACAGGCTCTATTATTTAGGACTCCAGCAACAAGACACGTATGCTGGATGTGCCACATTCCCACTGCAGTAATTACTGTCTACTTTGGCTAGTGAACTGTTTAAAAGAATTGATAATGCTAGTTAGACCTGAGGGGCATCATGGGAGCTCCAGAAACCACATTTTGCATAATGCAGAAATTTCAGGGCTGTCTAGAATTATATTTTTGATTCTCTACCAATTACATGCTAACACAGCACATTTTTCATAATGAAGTTACAAAGAACCCTGATATTCTTTTGTAAAATCATTGGGAGCTTATTGCAATTTTTCGAGAGAGAAAGAGAGAGAGAGAGAGAGAGAGAGAGAGAGAGAGAGAGAGAAAGTATAAAAATATTTTTAGACACATACTGCCTGTAAAGAGAAAAGCAGTATACTGTATGTTTGTTTGCTGCTAGCAACTCTGTAGTATAAGGCAACTGGGTACTTCAACCTGTAATTCAGCAAGAACAATTTACCGATGGATAGTCCACATTAAGAATGTCTCAGTACCCTAAATAAACAAAATTATTCACAGTTTTGATGGCTTTTAAAGATGCATAGTAAACATTTTGGGCAATTAACATAAAAAGCACAATTTTTTTTTTTATACAGTTGAACCTCGGATAACAAGCATAATTCGTTCCAGGAGTATGCTTGTAATCCAAAGTACTTGCATATCAAAGCGAGTTTTCCCATTGAAGTCAATGGAAACAAAAATAATTTGTTCTGCATTGACTTCAATTAAATGCAGTACCGAATGCAGCCAGAGGTGGACACCAATGAGCGATAAAAACGGCCGGAAAGGCCAGAGGGCACTTTAGTTTGGCTCCTGCGCCCCGTACCTCAGCCAAATGAGGTACTGCAGGCCAAATGTTCGCCTTTTCACGGCTCATGCGCCCCTGTACCTCCGGCCAAATGAGGTACTGCAGGCCTATTTTCGTCTCTGCTCGGCTCCTGCGCCCCTATACCTCAGGCCAAATTAGGTACTGCAGGCCTATTTAGCTTTAATTCTGCCAGTCTTGCGAGTCAACACTCGCAAACCGAGTCAGAAATAAAATAAAAAAGTTTCTCACAAATGAAAACTCTCTCAAACCAAGTAACTCTTAAACCGAGGTTCCACTGTATATCTAATATGTTCTACTGAAAAAACATGGAAAGATTTTGATCAAAAGTTGTTGAGAGTAGCACATTTTACACTTCTGAGATTAGTAATGCAAATCTAATCTGCCTCCAGGCTGTTGCTCTCAATTTGCCTACAATATTATACTGTAACACCAAATGCCCACCTGTGAAGGCAGTAACGACACTTCTCTTTACAGTGATGGCAGCTGGAATGCTGATCTTTAGTATTGTTGTCTGAGGAGCACATACTGCAGCCTACCAAAAATGGCTGCCAAAATGTTCTGACCACTAGCGATCAGCTGTGGTATGCACATCAAGGCTGGGGAAGCAGAAAGTCCAATAGCCATAGTTAATGGAAGGGCAAGCATGGCTTCTGCACCCTGATCAGTGTCAACATTTTTGTGCAGGACAATAGCTGCTACCATACCACAGCCAATTGGGACTGCTCACACATTTAGGGTTAAATACTGAGGTAAACTGTCTGTAAATGAAAACTCTCCAATCATGTTTTTAAAAAAAGTACAAAAGTAAGTAAGTTTGAAAATAAGAAAACATATGGTAAATGTGCTATTCTCTAAAACATTTTCACCAATCTTCTGCAAATTGTAGCAATCTTCTGCAAATTGTAGAACTGGTAGAATTTCAGCAATGAAGTCTAGTAAACAAAACAGAAACATGTTGAGTCATTGAGACTGAAGAAGACAGTTGTTATTACAACAAATCTTCCAGTGCTGTGAAGCAATGAGCAGTCAGCTCTTTCCTGATGATAAATAATACTTCTCTGTGATATTCACAGCTTGCAGCACATTAGTCCTGGCAACACCCACATATGTGCTTGAAGTTTCACTGAGCTGTCAAAGAGGGATCTTGGCATGACAGGCTCAGTAGGTTGTGCAAGAAAACAGCTCAGCGTGATCATACAGCTTTGGCTTTATAGCACCTGTTACAACATTCAGTCACTGTCATAAAAAGGTAAAAAAGAGATTAAAGCAGTTATTTGTGTAAGAATCACTAATTAAATGACAGAGACATCATCTTTTTTATCATTCTCTGCTGTGCCAGGTTTCAGTGGGCTTGCAGCATTATCCATATTTCTTTCTTCTTTTTCTCCATCCACAACCTTTGTTTTTTCCTGTTTAGTCCTTCCATGGACCCATGGGATAAGACATAGGATAAATCCACCAATTATGGGGGGTACACCCGCAAGGTAAAATGCTACATCATAAGAGCCAAGACTGTCTCGCAGAAGACCTAGAGAAACCAAAAATGTGTTTTATGATGCAACAAAATTTTTCTTAAAATTCATTATAAACTATCCTAAGCACAATTTGCATCAAACTGATTAAGAACACAAAGCTCATGCAATGTTTGATAATATACAACCCTCCCTGTGCAATGTGTTAAAACTTTCTCAAAAAATGTATTATTGTTAAAAGTTAATACTAGGTGCAACATTGTTGAATGGGCCTTCTTTCTGCCTAATCCAGGGTTTGACAAATTTGCTTGGAATCTAGGAGCCAGCTAAAAAAGTTAGGAGCCAGAAAACGCGCCCCGTCCCGACGAGCTCGCTTGCAGAAGCGAACACATACGTGAGTAGCGCCCGCATATGTAAACGGTATTCAAACCACACGTGAGGTATCGCCGCAATCGTTAGAGCGAAAGCAATAATTCTATCTCTAGACCTCCTCTGTAACTCAAAACATGCAAGCTGTAGATTTTTTTAAACGTCATCCATGGAGATTTTAAAGGGTAAAAGTTTGTCGGCATTCCACGAGCGGACGCAATTTTGAAGCGTGACATGTTGGGTATCAATTTACTCGGCTTAACATTATCTTTCACAATATAAAAAAAATTGGGATAACTTTACTGTTGTCTTATTTTTTTAATTAAAAAAAGTGTATTTCTTCCCCAAAAAAGTGCGCTTGTAAGACCGCTGCGCAAATACAGAGTTACAGAAAGTATTGCAACAATTGCCATGTTATTCTCTGGGGTGTTAGAATAAAAAAAATATATAATGTTTGGGGGTTCTAATTAGAGGGAAGGAGATGGCAGTGAAAATAGTGAAAAATTACACATTACAATTGCTGTTTAACTTGTAATGCCAATGGCCACCACCAGATGGCGCCAGCTCACAGAAGGAAGAGCTTGGGACTTCACAATTACCGGCCGTTGCGGGCCCGCCGCGATCACGCGGCGGGGAGGTGGGGGCGCACGGAGACACAATTACCGGCTGGCGCGGGCGCCAGGTCACAATTTCTTGTCGCAATTGCGACATGGCACCCGGATATTGTCGACCTCTGGCCTAATCCCCAGACCAGAAAACAACCCACTCTCTCCCACCCTATATGCATACTTAGCTTAAAGAATATGTCAGGGCAAAATAAAAACAAAAATAAATATGCAGTACACATCTGCAATACACAATGAACATGTGTCTGCGTTTTATTCCTTTAATGACTCTGCAAGTACAGATAAATACATGTTAATCTGCACAAAATGCACTGAGCTCCTTCTGTGGTTTGAAAACTCATGGCACTTTTGTGAGTGGTGTCAGCTCTGTCCATTTGTCTTTTTTAAGCTAAACTACTTAAACTCTTCCACTCTTAGATGTTTACAACATCAACACTAATTAGTCTGTATTTCAAAATATGAAGTAAGGGGTGCTAGTTAGACTGAAAGGAAACAACAGGTCAGTGACAGGAAGAGTGCACTAGTCAGCTATAAATGTCTGCATTTTTTTATACTTATCAGACAGCTATAACAAGTGCTTTCAACAGACCAAAAGGTAGCAAATAAGCAAAGCTTAAAGTTAGACTTTTACTTATACTCTAATCTCTTATATAAATAATGTCACAATGTTGGCAGCCGGAAGCCAAAATCTTCTTCCCACTTAGTGTGTCTGAACCAGGGCCGTCTTAATAGCACCATGAGCCCCTGGGCAAAGTAATGCTCTGGGGCCCCTACAATGGAGACAGTGCATGTAAACAGAAATCAAGTAGGTAGAAGGTAGGGGATATCTAGGGTGTAGAGGGGTCAGAGTGCTGGGGGATAACTGGGATGTAGAGGGGCAGCCTGGGCTGCCCCAATTTCGGGGCAGCCCGGGCTCAAGGACCAGCTGCTTTGGGGAAAGGGCAGGGGCCCCCCATGCAGCTGGGGCCCCCGGGCAGTGCCCAGGTGTGTCCTCTCATTAAGACAGCCCTGGTCTGAACATCAATCTCCAGAGACATCTATTAAACCATCTCCTGACACTAGAGATGTTTAGTTGACAGTGCAATAGAATTATATGGCTCAGAAATGACCAGTGGGAAGAAGATTTTATCCATAGGTTATCAATGAGATTATGGCGAGTATGCATCTGTGGTGGTGGAAAGTGGGTTACTTTGCTTCAAGGGGGCTAAAAATTAAGGATGAGTACACATGAGTTTTCACTTCAGACGAGCATAAGATATGATGATTGATGATATTCATTCCTAAATTCAGACTATGCACTATAATTATATTATTGAGGTTATAAATAAAGCCAAGATTTCTATTTCTGTGATAAGATTTAAAAAAAGTGTTGCACAAAATCTGAAGAGCTCCAGGTCATCTCTGCAAAGGTCAAGAAATGTCCCCTCAAGCCCCATACACACTATCAGTTTTCCTGCAGGTTTTTGTCTTTAGGTTTACCAAAACCATGTAGTGCAAGGGCCTGCCTGATTGCATACGAATTTAAACTCTTAAGGTTTGACCTCATATTAGATGGTAAACCTGAAGACAAAAACCTGCAGGAAAACTGATAGTGTGTATGGAGCTTCACTCTGGAAACTGGGAGCACACCTTGTGCAAAGAAAGCCTTGTCTGATGATTTGGCAGACTTGGAATGCCAGAGTGAGTCCTTGATAAGAATGTCTCAAACTGGTCAAAAAGGCAATGCCCCTCATAGGCCATATGGATCAAACACTTCTAAGGCGGCGTACACACGATCGGACATATCCGATGAAAACGGTCCGCGGACCATTTCCATCGGATATGTCCGATCGGGAGTTTGATCCGATGGCGTGTACACACCATCGGATCAAATTCCCCGCCGCCGGACGGCGCGGTGACGCGGCGGTGACGTTGACGCCGCCGCGTCACCGCCACGTCACCGCTCCAGGAAGTAAAACACTTCCGCGCATGCGCCGAATTCATTCGGCAGCGGCGCGGCGGCGGTGGGGGCCGACATGTCTGCTGGTAAGTGTACTAACCAGCAGACATGTCGGGCGGACAGATTCCCACCGGATAGATTTCAAAGCTTGCTTTGAAATCTGTCGGGTGGAGAAATCTGTCCGCTAGCCCATACACACGAGCGGAGATGTCTGCTGAAACGGTCCATCGGACCGTTTTCAGCGGACATATCCCCTCGTGTGTACGCCGCCTTACAAGTGTTTCTACTTGGATTTAGCCAAAAGGAAACATATGCAAGAAATAAGACGGGGGGCTTCCAGTCATCATCTTTATGCATTTAACAAGCAGAGGGCCAGCAGCTGTAGTGGTGAGATTTCCATTTGCTAAATCAGACATAGTTTTACAAAGTAAAGTCAAGGGTTTTGGAATGAGCATCCAACCACTTTTTGTTTGGGTTCTAAAATATAGGTACATAGAAAAAACAGAGTTCCAGGCACTGATAACTGTGGATCTAAATCTTATGTAAGAAATGGGGAAGTGGAGGAAAAAGACACAGTAATATAATCAGAGCTTGACTGTGCAGCTTCCAGATCACATTGAAATAATGCTAAATGGGTGAGAACAACAAAATCAGACAGCGCTCGATAGCTCAATTATAAAGCCCCGTACACACGACCGGTTTTCTCGGCAGAATCCATCAAGAAACTTGATGGGAGACGTATTCTGCCGAGAAAACCGGTCGCGTGTACACTTTTCACCGAGAAAACCGTAGAGAAACTCGTCGAGACAAAAAGAGAGCAGGTTCTCTATTTTCTCGACGGGAGTCGAATTTGGCTTGTCGAGTTTCTCGTCGGGCTGGTTTCCGACTAGAAACTCAAACGTGTGTATGCTAAGAAACCCGCACACCTTCTGTAAAAGTAGTGTTTGTAATGGAAAAAACTTTTCAGTAACATGAGATTAGCAAAAGCAGTCCCAAGGGTTGTGCCAATGGAATCAAACTTCCCCTGTTGTTGTATGTGTTGAAGTCACCGCGTTTGAGAACGAGGAGATTTGGTCTTTAACGTGTGTACGCAAAGCAAGCTTGTCGAGTTCAAGCCTAACAAGAAACTCGACGAGAAAAACGATGTGTTTCACCCGACGAGTTTCTCGGTCGTGTGTATGCGGCCTAAGAAATTGTATAAGCCATGAGATATGGTAGCTGAAGTATGTCCACAGTCAATGAAAGGTTAAAACACATATAGCTAAGGCTGTAGCACAGGGGACAGGTCTTACATTTAAGCACATAGGAAAGGAAGGTAGAGGTATTGCTAGAGTTGGGAGATGAGTACTGTATATCATATCATATAGAGATGCTGTGTTTGAAGGCAGTCTTTTGATATGGGAATGTGTCATGGCATTGGCGAAAATTAAATATATTTTTAAAAGGCAGTAGATTTCTATGCCACTGGCATATTTTACCTTCTTCAGCATTGTTTTTTATCAACAAATTTTATTGAATAGATGCCCCTGAAAGTCAACTTATATAAAGATCTTTTGGACACCTTTACTAATTCTTTACCAAACTCAAATGTACCTATCAAAGCAAAGCAGTTCCTAATAGTACTAAAATTGGTTATAAATGAGGCCCATACAAAGACATACATAGAAAAGATACATTACAATTCTACTGTACCTGCAACAGGAGGTCCAACAACCATTGGAATAGACATAAATCCAAGTAGAAATCCAATTGCCTGAGAAACATGCTGTGGTCCAACCAGTTCAAATGCAATAGGAGCCATAATACATATAAAGCAGCCATCAAATAGACCCATGAATAGACAGACAGCAATCAAGCCACCAAAGTTATGGCACACTGGAATCATCATTGACATTAATCCAATGAAGAAAAATGATATCACCTACAAGAAAAAAGTTTGATGTTATCTATATTATACAGTCTTACGTAGCAAGGATTGCATTTACATTCAATTACAGTACTTTGTAATACACACACTGACACATTTTTCTATTCTTATAGGATTTGAAGTGTTCAAGATGAAGCAGTGAAGGGCAGAAACATCACTGTCAGGGAAATGGCCATAGGAGAACTGGCAATAGTGTCAGTACTGGAAATGGACACTTCCGGCACATTGCCATGCGCACAAGTGCAAGAAGTGCGAATGGCGTATGCAGGTCCGCAACGGTGCTAACATGTGCGAAGGCGCTAATAGTGTACATGCATACGCACAATGTGACAGATGCAGCAACATAATGGCCTATATAAGACTGCTGCTGAGCCCATCACATTGCTGGATTGTCGTCAGCTTCCCTGTGTTCCTGTACCTTTTGCATCTATTCCTTGGATTTCCTGTTGTGACCCGGCTTGTTCCTGACCTGTCTGATCTGCTCTCCTGGTTTGACCCCCTGGCTTGCCTTACTGACCTTGCTGCTATCTCCAGTGTCTGATCTCAGCCTGCATCACAGACTTTGCTACTGCTATCTGTTCTTGGCCTGCCTTCCTGTATTTGACCGTGGCTTGACCCTGTTCCTGTTACCAGCCTCTTCCTCCTGTTGGATCTAAAGTGTTTGACCCCTAGCCTGGCTTTCACTACTGTCTCCTGCACACACCATTGCCAAGTGTTACTGAGGATTTCTAGAGACTTTGGCCCAGCTGTGTATCCGGCATCCAGGTACATGACAATCACCCACAGCTCCCAAATTTTTGGTACATTTTGTTGGTAATTTTAATTAAAACTTCCCTTAGAATATAAGAATAATCTTTATTAAAACTAAACTAAAGTATTCACTGTATGTCTGTAATCTGCAGTAACAGGCCTGCAACAACACAATAAATAGATTTCTGTACTCATTGTAAAATTCTTTTTCTGGAGTACATTGAGGGTTATACTGCTGGCTACAGGAGAATAGGGCACTGGCAAACAATAAAAAAAAAGGATAACCCGTTTTAGGCAATAAGGGGAATATGTACCATATACTGTATAGTGGTCTTGTCCAAAAGCTCAACAGTTCTGGGTTAAAAAATTCAACTTATTTATTTAGTGACTGGAGTTAACATCACCAAAAATGCTAAGATAGCACTATTGAATGACCTCTCAGATGAGACACCCAAACATCTACGCACCCTCATCTTTTATATTCTGCTGGCTGAAAAAATGTCCATAGTTGGGGCTTGAAAATCTCCAATGCTAAACCATGTTGTCGCTTCCAACCAGTTATTGGTTGGGTCCTTTTCAAGTGCATCCTTCCACATAATATTAGGCATCTTGGTAAGATGTGAAAGAACCAAATCCAGAATGGATATGGTCCACTTCTGCACAAAACTATCACTAGACAGATGAAATGCTATCAAGTGCCTGGGACAAGCAAATAACCTCCATTCGGCTTACAAAATAGTTGGAAAGGGAAAATGCTTATGACCTTATGAGTTTAAAATGACCCAAGGCTGGAGACAGCACTGGTAAAAGCAGCGAGCTGATCTTTTAGTTCCAGAATGGTGTGCACTGCATTAATAAGAGCTAAAATTGTCTTCTTTTAAGCCTAAATGCAACCAAAAAAAACACCCCCAAAAAAAAAACATAAAGATACAACAAGGGACATAACTTAAATTTAGTAGGATGTGCTGATGCCTCTTCTTTTATGTGAAATCCTCTTCTTTCCCTGCCTGTTCCCCTCCCCCATTCACCCACCCCTGCGGCTGTAATCTCCCGATGCAGTGGGACTTAATAGAACTAAGGAACTGTTACAGGCTCTCATCAAGAGAGCCTGATTATGCCTGTGCTTTCCACCCAGTACTACAGCTTCTATGACTAAAACAGGATCTATGAAAAAAAAAGAACAGGCGATGATGAAAGGTCCACCCCCTCTATTCATAGGTCACATAAATAAAAGACTTCCTGTGTCCCTAAATGAAGAAAAAGTGTATCGTAAAGTTGCTTCTACATACAGATCAGGATTTTGGCTGTCAATCTAACAGCCAATCGCCATGTCAATACAAATAACGGAAATAATGTGTAAATGTGTAAGGCTAAATTTAGCTTTCATGCTGTCCTAGGTATACTGTACGTGGATGTAGATTCCCCTTTTTATATGCTCTAAATTCTATGGGGGAGGATCAGTAAAATTGGAGCACTCAGAATCTGGTGAGGCTGTGCATGATAGCCAATCAGCTTCTAACTTCAACCTGGAAGCTGGTTACTATGCAGAGCTGCACCAGATTTTGCACTCTCTAGTTTTAGTAAATCCCCCCCTATGCTACAACCCAGATGTTATCATAAAAAGCTAAAAAAAACTTCTTAGTGACTACTACAGTAGCCAAAAAAATAAACAAATACAAATTCCATAAATATATCCCATAGTGGACAATTACCGCCAAAAGAAACAATGGACCACTTTAACACAGGAGACAACCAGCATGTTTCGTTGACACTATCATGGTGCCCTCACAATATTTCCCCTGAGCTCAACGCCCATCCTAACGTTGTCATGGCCTGTGCCACATGCCAATGACTCTTTAGTCGAAAGGACAAATCCTCCCATTTACCCAACCATTCTTCCCCTAGTAGCATCTATTTTTCTCCCAGGCCATTCCCGATCCAACTATGTTTCCCCCCTAGTCTTCCTTTCCAACCTGGACCTCTATATACCTGTTTACATCTCCCTAACCCTATTACTTAGATAACTCTCTAAAATCCTTGCACTGGCATGTGTGATCTTTCTATACATCTCATTTGCATTTGCAACCAGTTGTTATTTTACATTAATTGATATACAAGTATGAATGAACCATACCCAGTTTTAAACTGAGTTGTCTACCAGTACGTTATCTGACAGTATTAATGTACTGGTACATCCTTGGGATTTATTTTATTTTCTTGGACATGTTGACTGTATTCGTTCACATTTTTGTGTGTGTGTTTGTAAACATGAACGTATAAAAAATAAACATTTAAGAACAAAATCTTTCACACCACCACTATAAGTATCCATACAAATGGATTTTGTTATGAAAATATTAAAAATAATGTAATCATAAAAGCCTTCCAAACATTGATAAATAATAAACTACTGGAGGAGACTAACATATTTATTAGGTCCATAACAGCATGACAAAAGCCCAGAATTGGGACTGTCAACAATGAATGAGCAAAGTGCAATTTTATATATAATCCGTTATGTGCCACCCATCTAGTATGGAATTAGAACCAACCCTCAAAAAAGATAGAATTGCATACTGTACATAGCTACGTATATATGTGAAAAGCAGCTGCTGTTTTTTGCAGTATCTAGCAAAAATGCCCAGCAGATAAATGTTAAAAGAAATGTGAAAAAGGTATTTTACCAATGACAGCTTCTTTGTGAATGATCTAAACAGCCCTTTATGGCAACTGCTCTCCACTTTCCTGAGAAGGGAGTCTGCCAGAAGTATAGTACAATACACACATTTTATGGTACTCTGAGAAGACTTCACCAACAGAGTTTTTTTTCAGCTGCATACATTTGCTGAGTTTTATATAAAGTCAACAAACACGCCCGCTTATAATGTAACAGCAAATTGAGGGTCTGTTAATTCAAGCTTGCAAAGTGCAAGTCTCTTAAATGTGTATATTATTATAGTTGAGCTGCTCAACAAAATGTTTTCTCCCTTATTAGGTGTGCACTGCTTGGTTATGTGACCGCTCAATAAAAAGCACTACTTTTAAGCATACGATTAAAAAACAAACAACAAACAAACGATCAAACAAAGTTATTAAAGTAGCTGGCCATACATTATACAATTTTCTCATTCAGTTTCCTTTAGATATAACTTGAACTATGTAGTGCAAGGGCCTGCCTGGTTGCATACAAATTGAAAGTGTTAAGGTTTGACCTCATTATGTATGTATATACAGTATCTCACAAAAGTGAGTACAGGTATACCCCGCTTTGCGGACACTCACTTTACGTACTCTCGCGAGTACGGACATGCTCGCAAGTGTACGTAAAGTGCCTCGCAATTACGGACATTCCCGCGCTGCGCAGTCAAAGAATGACCTGGAGGGGCAGAGCTGCCGCCCGGAGTTGTGAGGGAAGAGGCAAAGTTCCTGCGAGTTGCCAGCAAGCCAGCCGAGCATTGCTCGTCAGTACCGAGGTACCCGCCAGCCAGCCCAGCATTGCCTGTCGGCCTACCCACCAGCCAGCCTAGCATCGCCTGTGAGCCCAGAGGTGCCCACCAGGAAGCCCAGCATTGCCTGTCAGCAATCCCAGCGCTGCTCAGAGGTGCTGCCAGCCCAGAGGCCCAGAGCTGTTCACCAGCCACAGTCTGCATAAACGTAAGTACTGTATAGCCCCCCCCCCCGCTACTACAATAAATTCTCTCAGCTGCTCTGGCCTTGCAACAACAATGAGATGGGGTAAGCTTACAATTTTTATTTCAATATTGTGTTTATTTTAGTTATCGATGCATTATTCATATCAGTTATGCTTGTAAATGACTACATGGTCTGGTCCCATTGTGTACTTAAAAGCGGATTATGCCTGTACACCTCTCACATTTTTGTATTTATTTTATAATATCTTTTCATGTGACAACACTGAAGAAATGACACTTTGCTACAATGTAAAGTAATGAGTGTACAGCTTGTATAACAGTGTAAATTTGCTGTCCCCTCAAAATAACTCAACATACAGCCATTAATGTCTAAACCGCTGGCATAACAGTGAGTACACCACTAAGTGAAAATGTCCAAATTGGGCCCAATTAGCCATTTCCTCTCCCCGCTGTCATGTGGCTTGTTAGTGTTACAAGGTTTCGAGCATGAATGGGGAGCAGGTGTGCTAAATTTGGTGTTATCAATCTCTCTCTAACATATTGGTCACTGGAAGTTCAACATGGCACCTCATGGCAAAGAACTCTCTTAGGATCTGAAAAAAAGAATTGTTGCTCTACATAAAGATGGCCTAGGCTATCTGAAGATTGCCATGACCCTGAAACTGAGCTACAGTACAGTGCATAAGACCATACAGCAGTTTAACAGGACAAGTTCCACTCAGAACAGGCCTTGCCATGGTCAACCAAAGAAGTTGAGTGCACGTGCTGAGCATCATATCCAGAGGTTGTCTTTGAGAAATAGACAAATGAATGCTGGCAGCATTGCTGCAGAGATTGAAGGGGGGTGGGGGGGTCAGCCTATAAGGCCACCTACACATGATCAGACCGGTCCGATGAAACTGGTCCGTCGGACCGTTTTCATCGGACCAGGCTGAAGTGGTCTGATGGTCTGATGTGTGTACACACCATCGGACCAAAAATCCGATCAGACCAGAACGCGGTGACGTAGAACACAACGACGTGCTGAAAAAACGAAGTTCACTGATTCCAAGCATGCGTCGACTTGATTCTGAGCATGTTGAGCATCTGTGGGGCATCCTCAAACGAAAGGTGGATGAGCGCAAGATCTCGAACATCCACCAGGTCCATGATGTCATCATGGAGGAGTAGAAGAGGACTCCAGTGTCAACCTGTGAAGCTCTGGTGAACTCCATGCCCTTTGGGCCCAATTTGGACATTTTCACTTAGGGGTGTACTCCCAGTGGTTTAGACATTAATGGCTGTGTGTTTTGTTATTTTAAGGGGAAATCAAATTTATACTGTTATACAAGTTTTACACTCACTACTTTACATTGTAGCAAAGTGTAATTTCTTCAATGTTGTCACATGAAAAAAATCGAATAAAATATTTACAAAAATGTGAGGGGTGTACTCACTTTTGTGAGATACTGTGTGTATGGCCAGCCTAAGGCCGCGTACACACGAGCAGACAGATTTGTTCAAATCGGTCAGGCCGACCGATTTGAACAAATCTGTCTGCTGGGGACATATTGGTTTGATTGTGTACACACGATCAAACCAAAAATCCCCGCCGCCAGACGGCGCGCTGACGTGGCGGTGACGTTGACGCCGCCACGTCACCGCACCAGGAAGTAAAACACTTCCGCGCATGCGTCGAAACCATTCGGCGCGTGTGCGAGAAGACATGTCTGCTGGTTAGCGTACTAAACAGCAGACATGTCGGGCGGACGGGTTCCCAGCCAACAGATTTCAAAGCATGCTTTGAAATCTGTCGGGTGGCCAAATCCGTCGGCTCGCCCGTACACACGGTCGAATCTGTCTGCTGGGACGGTCGGGCCGACCGTTTCCAGCAGATAGATTTGATCGTGTGTACGCGGCCTAACAGAAAACTGATGACGTTTGCTATGGCACTAAAAATGTATCCACTGCACAAATAGGATGAAAAAGTGAAAAATAAAACTATTTCCCCTTCAGAAGATACTGTACTTCAGGAACTCATTATGTACATTCTTTGGGAAAGAGGGAAAAGAGGATACCCAATTAAAACATTTAAATACATTAAGGGCATGAATAATGTTGATGCTTGGAATAGACTTCTGGCAGAGGTAATAAGCCAGTCAACAGTAAGGCCGTGTACACACGACCGAGGTTCTCGCTGGAAACCAGCGAGAACCTCGCTGGAAGCTGCATTCCAGCGAGGACCTCGGCCGTGTGTACGCTCTCGGCGAGCTTCCCGTCGGGAAGCCCGTCGAGCAGAAATAGAGAGCACGCTCTCTATTTGCTCGACGGCCCGCCTGGAAGAATGGCTGGTTGCCATTCCCGACGGGCGGGTCGCCGATTTCGACGGCCGGCAGGGAACCTCGACGGGCGGAACGATGTGTTCTGCCCGTCGAGGTTCTCTGCCGTGTGTACACGGCCTCAGTGTATCAAACATACTTGAGATAAAACATAGATCTATTAAAAAAAAAAAAAAAAAAAAAATGGGGTAGACTTGATCAACCTTTTGGTGTTTTTCTGTCGCCACTCTTCTATATTTCTAAATTTCCCATTGCTGCTAGCATAAACAGCCACAGCCAGAGCCACAGTTGTAGTTCATGCAAATGATGAAAAAAATAGAGATCCTGATGGTACTTATCCCATATGACACTGATTAATGAACCTGGAGCTTTTTAACCACTTTCACCACTCTTGGTAGCTACATAAAGATTAGGAATGGGCTTAAACATGAGTTTGAAACAAACTCAGCCTGTTCATAGTTTGGCAAATGAGGCCATATTTGGCTAGTTTGTCTACCTGAAACCCCCTGACTGATGTTTGTAAAAAAAAACAGCAGCTGGGGACACTGGCGTAGCGGGGGGGGGGGCAGGGGGGGCTGTCGCACCGGGCGAAAAATGGGGGGGGGGCGAATCCATCCACCGGCTCCGCGGAGCGCTCCGGAGCCTCGGCCTAGGAAAGTCCCCGGCTTCGGCCTAGCTCCGGAGCGGCGGCCATCTTGGTACACCCGGCGGCGGCCCTCCTCTCTGTTCACACCCACAGAGGAGGAGGAGCCCGCGCTTGAGGGAAACCACACACGCCGCGGTCTGAGGTCTGCACTACTGGGGGTTACTGTCTGAGGTCTGCACTACTGGGGGTTACTGTCTGAGGTCTGCACTACTGGGGGTTACTGTCTGAGGTCTGCACTACTGGGGGTTATTGTCTGAGGTCTGCACTACTGGGGGTTACTGTCTGAGGTCTGCACTACTGGGGGTTACTGTCTGAGGTCTGCACTACTGGGGGTTACTGTCTGAGGTCTGCACTACTGGGGGTTATTGTCTGAGGTCTGCACTACTGGGGGTTACTGTCTGAGGTCTGCACTACTGGGGGTTATTGTCTGAGGTCTGCACTACTGGGGGTTATTGTCTGAGGTCTGCACTACTGGGGGTTATTGTCTGAGGTCTGCACTACTGGGGGTTAATGTCTGAGGTCTGCACTATTGGGGGTTAATGTCTGAGGTCTGCACTATTGGGGGTTACTGTCTGAGGTCTGCACTACTGGGGGTTACTGTCTGAGGTCTGCACTATTATGGGGGTTACTGTCTGAGGTCTGCACTATTATGGGGGTTACTGTCTGAGGTCTGCACTATTATGGGGGTTACTGTCTGATGTCTGCACTATTATGGGGGGTTACTGTCTGAGGTCTGCACTACTGGGGGTTACTGTCTGAGGTCTGCACTACTGGGGGTTACTGTCTGAGGTCTGCACTACTGCGGGTTACTGTCTGAGGTCTGCACTACTGGGGGGTTACTGTCTGAGGTCTGCACTACTGGGGGTTACTGTCTGAGGTCTGCACTACTGGGGGTTACTGTCTGAGGTCTGCACTATTGTGGGGGTTACTGTCTGAGGTCTGCACTACTGGGGGGTTACTGTCTGAGGTCTGCACTATTGTGGGGGTTACTGTCTGAGGTCTGCACTATTGTGGGGGTTACTGTCTGAGGTCTGCACTACTGGGGGTTAATGTCTGAGGTCTGCACTATTGGGGGTTAATGTCTGAGGTCTGCACTACTGGGGGTTACTGTCTGAGGTCTGCACTATTGGGGGTTACTGTCTGAGGTCTGCACTATTATGGGGGTTACTGTCTGAGGTCTTCACTATTATGGGGGTTACTGTCTGAGGTCTGCACTATTATGGGGGTTACTGTCTGAGGTCTGCACTATTATGGGGGTTACTGTCTGAGGTCTGCACTATTATGGGGGTTACTGTCTGAGGTCTGCACTATTATGGGGGTTACTGTCTGAGGTCTGCACTATTATGGGGGTTACTGTCTGAGGTCTGCACTATTATGGGGGTTACTGTCTGAGGTCTGCACTATTGTGGGGGTTACTGTCTGAGGTCTGCACTATTATGGGGGTTACTGTCTGAGGTCTGCACTATTATGGGGGTTACTGTCTGAGGTCTGCACTATTATGGGGGTTACTGTCTGAGGTCTGCACTATTGTGGGGGTTACTGTCTGAGGTCTGCACTATTGTGGGGGTTACTGTCTGAGGTCTGCACTACTGGGGGTTACTGTCTGAGGTCTGTTAAATAGGGGGTCTGTGATTGTGGGGGGTCTATCTGTGATTGGGGGGATCCATCTGTGATGAGAGGTCTGTTATTTAGGGGGTCAGTCTGTGATGGGGGATCTGTGATTGTGGGGGGGTCAGTCTGTGATGGGGGATCTGTGATTGTGGGGGGGGGTTCAGTCTATGATGGGGGATCTGTGGTTGTGGGGGGGGGGTCAGTCTGTTAATCCCTTACAGTAAGGGGTTAAATGATTAATCCTGCAATAATTTACCCCTTACATGCTGAAAGCCCTAAGAGGGATACATTACAGATCCTTATAACCAGAGTGGATGATTATACAAGGGGGGGGGGGGGGGCGAAAAAAAAATTCTGCCCCGGGCGCCCATAACTCTGGTTACGCCACTGGCTGGGGATACTAAATGTGACATCAATAACATTACTTATGAAGCTTACTTATGAAGCCTGTTCACAAACAGAAGCCAGGCGGGGATATGTCACCTGGAAAAGGATTAGCGGCATGGCAGCATCATCGGGCGGTGGGTTGCCCTGACTGACACACGATCTACATCACTGGATGATGTCATTGATGATGGATTTACTTTGCAAGACAATACAGTGGGGATCGAAAGTTTGGGCACCCCAGGTAAAAATTTGTATTAATGTGCATAACGAAGCCAAGGAAAGATGGAAAAATCTCCAAAAGGCATCAAATTACAGATTAGACATTCTTATAATATGTCAAAAAAAGTTAGATTTTATTTCCATCATTTACACTTTCAGAATTAAAGAAAACAAAAAAATGGCAGCTGCAAAAGTTTGGGCACCCTGCAGAGTTAATATCTTGTACTGCCCCCTTTGGCAAGTATCACAGCTTGTAAAGGCTTTTTGTAGCCAGCCAAGAGTCTTTCAATTCTTGTTTGCGGTATCTTTGCCCATTCTTCCTTACAAAAGTCTTCCAGTTCTTTGAGATATCTGGGCTGTCTGTCACGCACTGCTCTTTTAAGGTCTATCCATAGATATTCAATTATGTTGAGGTCAGGAGATTGTGAAGGCCATGGCAAAACCTTCAGTTTACGCCTCTTGATGTACTCCCCTATGGATTTTAAGGTGTGTTTAGGATCATTATATATTTGTAGAAACCATCCTCTCTTTAACTTCAGCTTTTTCACAGATGGCATCAAGTTACCATCCAAAATCTGCTGAAATTTTATTGAATCCATTTTTCCTTCTACTCGTGAAATGTTCCCTGTGCCACTGGCTGCAATTCAACCCCAAAGCATGATTGATCCAGCCACATGCTTTACAGTTGGACAGAGGTTCTTTTCATTAAATTCTGTGCTCTTTCTTTGTACCTTTGCTGATTCCGGCCAAAAAGTTCTATTTTAACCTCATTGGTCCACAGAACTTTTTTCCAAAATGCATCAGTCTTGTCTATATGTTAATTTGCAAAGTTCAAACACTAATTTTTGTGGTGAGGATGTAGAAGAGGTTTCTTCTGATGACTCTTCCATGAAGACCATATTTTTACAAGTATCTCTTTATAGTGGAATAGTGTACCACAACTCCAGTGTCTGCCAGATTTTTCTGGAGGGATCGGGTTTTGAATTGCTTTTCACACAATCCTGCGAGCTGTTCTGTCTGATATTTTTCTTGGTCTTCCAGATCTTGCTTTAACTTCCACTGTTCCTGATGACTGCCATTTCTTAATTACATTCCGAACAGAGGATATTGACACCTGAAAACGCTTTGCTATCTTCTTATAGCCTTCTCCAGCTTTGTGAGCGTCAACTATTTTCGGTTTCAGTTTTCTAGACAACTGCTTAGAAGAGCCCATGGTGCTAATTGTTGGGGCAAGGTCAGATGAGTCTGGGCATTTAAAACCTTTGAGATTGACATCACCTGGTCTTCCCAGACGATGATTGAGAACAATCCATGACACTGGCAGGTCTCAGCTTTGCAAAGGGGGCAGTGCATGCTATAAATTCTGCAGGGTGCCCAAACTTTTGCAGATGCCATTTTTTTGTTTTCTGTAATTTTGAAAGTGTAAATGATGGAAATAAAATCTTAAAAACTAAATATTATAAGAATGTCTAATCTGTAATTTGATGCCTTTTGGAGATTTTTCCATCTTTCCTTGGCTTCTTTATGCACATTAATACAAATTTTTACCTGTGGTGCCCAAACTTTCGATCCCACTGTAATTTGTAAAGAGGGAAGGGGGAAGAGATTTGTTTTAGAACATTAACCACTTGAGACCCGCTTCACGTCCCTGGACGTCATCGGGTTTGTGCGGTGATATCTCAGTGATGCCTGCAGCCGGTACCCGGAAGTAAACAAAGCCGCTATCGCGGCTGTCGGCATATAATCAGTGATTTTTTTTCACCGATTTCATGCTTGTAAGCCTGTAGGAGAGATGTGGGGTCTTATTGACCCCACATCTCTCCATAAAGAGGACCTGTCACACGGATTCCTATTACAAGGGATGTTTACATTCCTTGTAATAGGAATAAAAGTGATCAATTTTTTTTTTTTTAAAGTGTAAAAATAAAAAAATTAAGTAAAAAAAAAATAAATAATAATATTTATTTATTTTTAAACGCCCCTGTCCCAGTCGCTCGCGTGCAAAAGCGAACGCGCATGCAAGTCCCGCCCACATATGTAAACAGCGTTCAAACCCCACATGTAAGGTATCATCGCGTGCGCTAAAGCGTGTGCAACAATTCTAGCACTAGACCTCCTCTGTATCTCAAAAAATTGTAACCTGTAAAAAAATTTCAAGCGTCGCCTATGGAGATTTTTAAGTACCGAAGTTTGGCGCCATTCCATGAGTGTGCGCAATTTTAAAGCGTGACATGTTAGGTATCTATTTACTCGGCGTAATATCGTCTTTCACATTATACAAAAAAATTGGGCTAACTTTACTGTTTTGTTATTTTTTAATTCATGAAACAGTTTTTTTCCCTAAAAAAAGGCGTTTGAAAAATGATTGCGCAAATACCGTGCGGGAAAAAAAGTTGCAATAACCGCCATTTTATTCCCTAGGGTGTCTGCAGGGTGATATACAAGTAGCATCATGTCACAACTGAGTATAAAAATATAAGAGAGGCGCCTCTAAGTGTAGCAATATGGTTACATTTAATGAAGGTACAACATTTAGCAACTCACATGGTTGGTGATTAAAAGAGGCACATCTAAGTATGCAGGCATCCGAGGTAAAGCGGTGCCTGTGCGCTCTCTATAAACAGGCCCGCCACAGGTTGAATGAATCATCTGAGTTTCCATTATTTCTTATGGAGAAATTTAGCTTTTTTTATACGAGTGCTTTGGATGACAAGCATGTTTCTTGAACAAATTATGCTCAAAATCCAGGGTTTTGTTGTAAAAATATCCAAAATACTGTACAACAAAACCAAATTTGTTTAGGTACTCGTGGTGGTGTGAGAGATGTTTTTATTAACTGTTTTTAACATTTTATTTAATGCACTGCTCTGTGAACAATATAGACTATAATTTTGAAGCAGGTAAACAACCTCCCCATGTTATAGTTTTTGAAACTGTAGTAGTCGCTAAGGAGGATGTTTGTGTTTTACTTCTAATTCACATAAAAAAGCATAACTAGGGGGCGTGGCCTGACATAGCTTGGAGTAGGACGCACATGCTTTGAGCTCCGTCAAATGCTCTGGTACACACCATCCTGATCTGCAGCAGAATCCTGCACCAGCCCAGCGGGACCCCCCGGGGACCCTGAACACCCGTGGCCACAAATCTGCCGTTTTCCGCTCGTACGGCGACCTCCGCGAGGCCGCGGTCCCTATCGCGGGTGCCGCATTTAGGAAAGACCGCGGCTTCGGCCTAGCCCTGGAAGTCGGCGGCCATCTTGCTCCACCCGGCCTGCCTCCTGTGCTGCTTCCTGGGCCCCCTGCTCTCAGGTAACACCCTGCATGTGCCCACTGGGACCCCCTGACGACCCCACACACCCGCAGAAGCAGATTCATAGCAGATCCATACCGATGGCCGAGTAGAGACATGCTTTAGGGGAGCTCCCGGCCTGACTCGGCTTTCACCGGCCACCAACACACCTCTCCTACATGTGGACACGGTATGAACACCCTAGTGGTTACAGAACACGATCGGCATCCCGGGGAGCCCGATCCCATAGCACTCAATCCAGCATTCATACCTACTTCAGGAGCCCACTGAACCCATCGCCGGGCGCCATTGTGGCCGCGCCGCGTGGACCCCGCACAGTACCGGCCTCTACCACAGCCCACATGGCTACGCCGACAAGCTCACAGCTGCCGGACCCCCTTACAGGCACGCCGATAACCTTCCGGACGGAGATGGCTGATCCCGCCCTGAGCCAGAGCCGGCTGGACGCAGACCTCCGCAGTATACTTCAAGCTCTCCCCACAAGATCAGATATAGAGGCCCTGATCCTAAGGATTGAGGAGGCACATAGCAGAGACATTCAAGAGGTGCGGACGGAGATACACTCGGTCGCGGACCGTGTTGCATCTGGAGAGACGGTGGTGGCCTCGCTGGTGTCCCGAGTACAGGCCCTGGAGCGGGCCTGCGAATCCCAAACAACAGAGGCCCAGGAGATGCAGCTGCACCTTGAAGAAATGGAGGACCGCAGCCGCCGCAATAACCTGCGGCTGCGGGGCATCCCTGAGGCCACGGGTCCAGAGGATCTTGCTGTGACGGTCACGGCCATTTTTCACAGGCTGCTGGAGAACCCGCCACCCTTGCTGGAAATAGACCGGGTCCACCGCACACTAGGCCCCAAATCCACGGATCCCGCCAGGCCGCGTGATGTCCTGTGCCGCCTGCACCGCTATACGCAGAGGGAGGAGATTCTGCGGCGAGCCTGGGACCTAGGAGACCTGGACTTTGATGGGGCGTGCATTCAGGTCCTCCCGGACTTGTCCCGGGCCACTCTCCAGCGACGGGCGATGTTGAAGCCGGTGCTGGAGTTGGCGAGGAGACGCGGCTGCACCTACCGCTGGGGATACCCGCTGGCGGTCACTTTCCGCACGGAGCAGTCCTCCTTTACCCTACGATCTCCGGCTGACCTACCTGAGCTTTTCACCATCCTGGGAGTGGAACCGATTCCGGTGCCAAACTGGCTGCGGAAGATCCCTAAACCGACTGGCCGCTTGGGCCCGGCCGCAGGACGCCATAACCAACCTGCCCGCTCTCAGAGGTCCAGGGGCCGTGTGCGGGCTCCAGCCAACGCGGAGACACGTGAGTTCTGATTGTGCTTCGGCAACCCTGCCATGTAGTTGTACCCAGGCTGACAGATTTGCACTTTGACTGTCCTGACCCCTGAACCGGAATGTTTGTGACCTTGCGGGATCCCCCCCCGGAGCCCGGGCTGAGTTTGTGGTGTCCCACCCCTAGATGGCCCGCGCTATGAGTCCCCCGCTCTATTTTTGCCCTGGCGGCGCTGTTGTTCTGGAAGACTATTGGGGGTCCTTGGAACCGTGGGGGGGTGCCGGTGGCCCGGCGTCCCCTCCCCCCCAGGCCGGTTTGAGGGCGCTTTGGGGATGTCCCCCTTCTCCCTCCTTACCCGGATGGGCGGCCACGCTTATAGAAACAGAATGTGGCCTCAGGCACAATATACCCCTGCAGACACTATTGCCACAGATGACACTAAATGACACTAGACACTAAATGCCACTGGACCACACTTGGCAGGATCAAGGACACCACCATCCCTGTGTTTTGTTTTTCTTCTTCTTTGACTTTTGACATACCGGAGACCTCATGTTAAAGGGCCCCATGGCGGTGATTGCTCCACCCCCAATTGCTTTGATACACGGAAACCGCACGTCATTCTGATTCAGGTCTCGTGAGTACTATGGGCCGAGGTGGGACCTGATAAACTGAAGGGAGGGTGTTCCATATAACCGGCTGTCTGGGTGGCTGCGGGTCTGGGGGGGGGTTGCTCGGTGCCTGGGGGGGGGTTGCTCGGTGCCTGGGGGGGTGGATGATATGGTTTTGTTTTTTTTTTGTTTTGTTTTTTTTTGTTGTTTTTTGGCGCCGGGGGGCTGGGGTCGGGATACTGCGGGAATGTTGCTATGTTTGGAGGTCAGCCTGGTTACTGGGTTTGAAATGTTTGCCTGTATTACTGTTGAAGTTTAATGCACTTTTATAGGTAACCTGAAAGTCATGTATATTTTTGTTTATTGTGTTCTTACTGTTCCACACATTTTCTGGCTATGGTAGCCCTATTCGGGTTCCATGCCTTACATCCATATGGTGGCCGGTGGGGTCGGTAAGGGTTTGGGAGCATCCCAGGCGATCTTGCCGAACACACCCCCACGTAGGACGACGCTCGTTACCCAGGTCACACTGGGGAGCGTTCTTGCAAATAATTTGCGTACTTTAGTTAGCCAGCTTAGCTGGTCAGCACCCGCTGCGGGCTTACCCCTACAGCGGGCGCGTCTTCAACCCCCTGTAAGACAGGTCACTCGCAGGGGACTTCTAATCTTTTTCTAGTCTCTCACCCTCTTCTCCTCTGGCTCACCCTTCTCCCCCCCCTCCTTCCCTTTTTGTTAACTACCCTTCACCTCCATGAAAATGGATGAGATTCATGTGGTCACCCTGAATGTAAAGGGACTTAATGTCCCTGAGAAGCGACGGATGCTGCTCAGCGACATGAGACGCCTGCAGGCTGATATAGTTCTCCTGCAGGAGACACATTTCAGAGAAAATACCTTCCCAATCCTCAAAAATAGATTCTACCCAACGGTGTATCATTCCACGTACTCGGAGGCTAAATCCAGAGGAGTTTCGATTCTGATCTCAGCGAAACTACCATGGACCCTGACAGCAGTCCGGACGGATCCGCTGGGCAGATTCCTTTTCCTCCGGGGCCTGATCGGAGGCACGAAGGTTACCATAGCCAGCCTATATGCTCCAAACAGCCAACAAGACACTTTCATCAAAAAACATTTAGCCGCCCTCAGGAAATTCTCTGAGGGTCAGCTTATTGTAGGGGGAGACTTCAATATCCCCCTCCTTCCTGAAGAGGACACCTCCTCCGGGCGCTCCTCGATCACTCGGAGCGCGCGCAGGGCCATCCATTTAGCTCTGCACACATCACAGCTTATTGACACCTGGCGCCTTTTTCACCCAGGGGAGAGAGATTACACTTTCTTCTCCCGCCCTCACAATGCGTACTCGCGCATCGACTATATCTTCGTCCCTCATAACCAACTGCAGGCGGTCAAAGGAGTCTCTCTGGGTTCCATCACATGGTCGGACCATGCGCCAACCTTGATGCGGTATGCCCTGACTGAATTCCACAGAGGCCAAAGGAAGCCGTGGAGGCTCAATGAGAGTCTCCTCCAAGACCCCGAGATAGTGGCTGACGTGACTAGAGAAATCTCCAATTATTTCCGTACTAATACTACTACAGACAGCGGGGCGGGCCTGATTTGGGAAGCTCACAAAGCGGTGATTCGCGGGACCCTCATAAAGCACGGTGCGAGACTTAAACGACAGAGGACTGCTCAATTGACCTCCCTACTTGACAAACTTCAGGCCCTGGAGCTTCGTCACAAACAATCCCCGACGGGTCCATTGAAGGCGGAACTTGATACGATACGTACGCAGGTCACAGATCTACTCACTTTTAAAGCTAAATCGGCGCTACAAATAACCCGCAGGAGAGTCTACGAATCGGGCAACAAGTGTGGTAGGCTCTTGGCACAATCCCTGCGAGACCAGAAGCTGGCATCCTACATTCCACACGTGCGCTCCTCGACGGGCCAGAAAATAACCACACCCCAGCATATATCGCAGGAATTCAAGTCATTTTACGAGTCACTTTATAATCTATCCACGACGGCCCCACCCTCGAGTCGTATGACAGATTACATAACCTCCTCTTGCATGCCCACTCTTCCTCCTGAGACACGCGCCCTCTTAGAGGATCCCATCACGTTAGCCGAGCTACAGCTTGCGGTGAGTAATACCAAATTAGGAAAAGCCCCTGGTCCGGACGGCCTTACGCTACTATATTACAAAATACTACTTCCATTCCTGGGTGATCACCTGGTGGGGATGCTTAACGATCTTACTGAGGGTGGCACGCTGCATGCCTCTACGCTGCAAGCACAGATTTCCGTTATCCCTAAAGAGGGCAAGGACCCGTCGTGCTGCGGAAGCTATCGTCCCATATCGCTCCTTAATACGGACCTGAAATTGTTTACCAAAATTATTGCCACCAGATTACAATCCCACCTCCCCCATCTTATTCACCTGGACCAGGTGGGCTTCGTCCCAACGAGAGAGGCAAGGGACAACACCACTAAAGTCCTGAACCTTCTCTACTCCGCCACCCGAGCCAAAACACCTAGTATTTTCCTGAGTACCGACGCGGAGAAGGCTTTCGATCGGGTTGGCTGGGCTTTTATGCTCGCTACGCTTAGACATATAGGACTAGGAGGCAAAATGATGTCTTGGATCTCGGCGACCTATGCGTCGCCGACGGCCAGAGTTCGAGCTAATGGGGTGTCTTCTGACCCTTTCCCGATCACTAATGGAACGCGTCAGGGGTGCCCGCTCTCGCCCCTTCTTTTTGCCCTCTCGTTAGAACCATTTCTCTGCCACGTACGGTTAAACCCTGACATATCTGGAGTGACAATCAATCATGCACAACATAAGGTGTCGGCTTATGCCGATGACCTCATGTTTTCCCTCACTAACCCCAATACCTCCCTTCCAACCCTGCTGGGGGAATTTGAACGATACGGTGCGCTCTCCAATTTAAAAATCAATTACACCAAATCGGAAGCCATGGGTGTGGAGATACCACAAACACAACTCACACACCTGCAAGACAGATTTAAACTAAAGTGGACGACGACCGCCCTGAAATATTTAGGCACACACATCCCCCAAACAATCGCACGGGTATACGACCTTAACTTCCCGCCCCTGCTGAGGACGATTCGGGCACTCCTGAACAAATGGCACACGGGACTACATTCCTGGGTGGGCCGCTGCAACATTGTGAAGATGACAATCCTCCCTAAGATTCTATACCTCATGCAGGCACTGCCGATCCATATCCCTGCATCATATTTTAAACAAGTACAGTCCACGCTTACCGAATTCATCTGGGCTAAGAAGAGCCCAAGACTCTCAGCTAAACTCTTAGTTTTACCCAAATGCCAGGGAGGCCTTGCAGTACCAGATATCCGCACCTACCACCACGCAATTCACCTAAGTAGACTGGTGGATTGGTGCCGTAATCAGGAAAACAAGCTTTGGGCGCAGATGGAACAAGACCAGAGCGAGATCCCCCTCAATAGAGCACCTTGGTGCTCCTCGGACCTACCGGCGGACTCTAAACGCCACCCACTGATTGGCAATACACTACGTGTCTGCGCCAGACTTATCGCGCAGGCACATGTATCCTCAACCGACTCACCGTTGTACCCCATTCTGGGGAACCCCCGATTTGCGCCGGGCGTGCGGGATGCGGTCTTTCGGGGGCTGAGCGAGGCGGGCCTCTATCAGGCCTCCCATTTTAGTTTGGGGGGACGCTGGAGCACTGTTGCGGAGCTCTCTGATCCCGCAGGCCCGTTTCGCCTGGACTTCCTGAGATCCCATCAGCTGGGTCACTTTCTTCGCTCACTAAGGCCTCCGGCTTCCTATGCCCAAGCTCTTACAACACTAGAGGAACTCTGTAACACCCCGGGTACAACGTCACATACGCTCTCCCTAGCCTATGGCCTTTTAAACACACCGTGCCCAGATTTTGTACCCCCGGGCATACTTAAATGGGAGGAGGAACTACACTGTCATTTTGATTCGGCCAAACGACAGCGCATCCTGAGATTTACGCACAAGTCTTCCATCTGTGCCAAAGCCCAGGAGACTAGCTATAAAATCTTGTCACGATGGTATAGAACCCCAGAGCTCCTTCACAAGTTCTTCCCGGAGACGTCTGACCTTTGTTGGCGTTGCCGGGGCGACAAGGGGACACTCCTGCACATTTTCTGGTCGTGCCCGGCTCTGAGCCGCTTCTGGCGAGTGGTTCGTGAGGTAGTTCAGAGATTTGCAGACCGCAGTGTTCCAGCGGACCCCGCGTTCTTTCTCCTGCATGCATCTAATACCCCAGAGAAAGTATACAAGAAATCCGTGGTTAGACACCTTTTGGATGCAGCCAAGGCCTGCATTCCTCTCCGTTGGAAGGCCACACTGCCGCCGACGATCCCCCAGTGGATCGCGAAGGTGGAAGAGATAAAACGCATGGAAGATCTTATCCTCACAGCGCAAAACAGACAGGAAAAATTCACTGATACCTGGCAACTGTGGAATATCTTCATATACTCAGCTGAGGGCCAAGCACTGAGGGAGCCCGCAGCTGACGTGTGAACGTATTCTTCCCAGCATCTATCTGCACGTCTCAGACCGTTGCTACAACGTTAAGGGAGACCACAAAGTAAGGGAACCCTTCCCCCCTGGGGAGCCTGTGCTCGGGGAGTTCTACCCCCGGAGCCCCCCCCTACCCCCCCATCCCCCCCCTCTGCTACCCCTGACCGCCCCTTCTTTCCTTCTCCTTCTCTCTGCGCTTAGTTCTGACTTTCTACCCTCTGTATAGTACACACCCCCCTTTAGGGGGTCATCCTTGAAATAAAGAGAAAATGTGGGGACCGGTCGCGTGATCCGGATACTTTGCTATAAATTTACACAGTTGTTACTTTTCGTTGCTGTATACCTTATCTATTACGTGTGCTGTGTGTATAGTTGTACCATGTCGGCCTGCGCGGCCTTGTCCCTGTTTACAAATAAAAAAATTTGGAAAAAAAAAAAAGCATAACTAAATCACAGTACCTGTAAGTACACTTTTTTGACTCCTGGAATGTAATCTGCAACTCTACCAAAAATCAGCCTTCCAACACCAGAGGTAACTCCAATGCACAGTAAAAGCACCTCCTCATTGACATCGGGTCCCAGACGCTCTTTCACATGCTTCATCTGTTTAATAAGGACAAGAACAATTTGTAAAAACTACAACTTGGCCTCTACAAGAAGATAATAATAACTTATATTAATGCTTCATAATTAAAAAAAAAAAAAACTTGAATGAGATGTACCCATATAGCAGAAGCAGCTTATCACTCCATTCTGGCTGCACAAGGAGGCAGAGATTTGCTGAAAAGGGTCATATATATTGAGGGGGCTAGGGCAGGGTTTTTGGAATCTTTTCCTTAAAGTGGTTGTAAACCCCCCAAAAAAATGTTTTAAAGTCACAATGTAGAGTATAAGATTTCCTATCATCTGTGCCCAGTCTTGCCACACAGAGTTAATCCAGTGCTGAGTAATCCTCTTTTAAAGTTCAGTGCAAATTAACAGAATTTCAGATAAAAACCTGCCAAATTAGGTTAAGTCCGTTTCTCTGTTATTGCTTTCAGTAACAGTTTATTTACAAATCTAGCATGGACATGTTTATCATAACAAGAGGTGATCCAAAGTTCATTGTATATTACTAGGATGTGTTATGATGTTATATCACCTCATGTTATGATAAACAAAACATAACATATGATAAACATGTCCGTAAACGGACTTGTAATGGTTCCCTATGGGATCGCGTTCGTTAGCGGATGATGCATCCGCTAATGTCCGCAAAGATCGGCGTCCGTCTGGATCCGTTTTTTCGGACGGAAGAAAACCCTATTTTTCTTCCGTCCGGCGGAACGGATCGGATGAATATGGACAAACGGTCCGTTTTCATCCGATTCCCCATAGGGGAGAGCGGAGGAGAGAGGGCGGTCCCTGAACAGTGTGCGGGGACCGCCCTGTCCGCCGACAGCTGATCCCCGCTGAGCCGACGGACACACACGGAGCGGACCGAAAAACGGTCCGCTCCGTGTGAAAGGACCCTTAGGCAGGGTTTTATCTGGAAGGCTGTTCATTTTCACTGAACATAAAAGAGGATTTCTCAGATCTGGATTAACTCTGTGTGTCAAGACTGGGCACAGATGATAGGAAATCGTATACTCTACATTGTGACATAAAAAATAAAAAATAAATGTTTTGGGTTTACAACCACTTTAAAGCCCAACTATTAAATGAGCATTATAGATTTAAAATAAACAAACATTTATATGCACCTACAGTGGATATAAAAAGTCTAAATGTTAAAATGTCTGTCAGGTTTCTGTGATGTAAAAAAAAGACAAAGATAAATCATTTCATAACTTTTTCCACCTTTAATTTGATCTATAAACTGTACAACTCAATAAGAGTCAGTACACACCTGCCATCATTTAAAGTCATTGTAAACCCTTACAGCCCACTTAGACCTAAGCCTATATTAAGGCTTACCTGTAGGTGCAAGAAATATCTCCTTAACCTACACAGTTGAGGAGATATTTTTCCAAAAACGGGGACACCAATGTCTACGGCACATGCACGCCGTAGACAACAGTGCAGGTGCACTAAGCGTGCCATTAGTAAAGGCGATCATGCCATTACTGCCGGCTCCCGCGCGCATGCGACATCATCGCTGCTCCGGCCAGTTACAGAGCTGGAGCAGCGATACCCGGAAGTCACTCCGGGAGAAATGGCGGCGTCGCAGGAGGCGAACGAGGACCACTGCCGGGGCTTCGATCTCAGGTAAGTACTACATAATGAGCTAGTATGCTATGCATACTAGCTCATTATGCCTTTGTCTTGCAGGCTTTTTTTTCTAGAGGAGGGTTTACTTCCTCTTTAAAATGCCTCTAATTTACCCAAAATAAAGATCAGCTGTTCTAGTAGGTCTTTCCTCACATTTTCTTAGTCGCATCCTACAGCTAAAGCCATGGTCCACAGAGGGCTTCCAAAGCATCAGAGGGATCTCATTGTTAAATGTTATAAGTCAGAAGAAGGGTACAAAAGACTTTCCATGGCATTAATGTACAATGCAACACAAAGACAGTCATCATCAAGTGGAGAAAATATGGCACAACAATGACATCACCAAGAACTGGACGTCTGTCCAAAATTGATGAAAAGATGAGAAGAAAACTGGTCAGGGAGGCTGCCAAGAGGCCTACAGCAACATTAAAGGAGCCACAGGAATAACTGCCAAGTACGGCTATGTGGTACATGTGACAACAATGTCATGTATTCTTATATGTCTGGACTAATGCCGCGTACACACGATCATTTTTTGTGATGAAAAAAAAACGACGTTTTCTGTGAAGTAAAAAACGACGTTTTTGAAACGTCACTTTTCAAAGACGATGTTGCCTACACACCATCGTTTTTTTCACAAAAAGCGAGGTTACGTTCACCACTCTTTTCCATTGAAGCTCGCTTCATAACTAGCTTCTGGGCATGCGCGGGTTGAAAAACGTTGTTTTAAAAGACGTTTTTGCTACACACGGTGACTTTTTGTGAAACAAAAAACGACGTTTTGAAAAATGACACAAAAAATTCAAGCATGTTGGAATTTTTTTTTGGTAGTTTTTTTTAAGACAAAAAACGACGTTTTGCCCACACACGATCAATTTAAATGACGTTTTAAAAAACAACGTTTTTTTTCATCGCAAAAAACGACCGTGTGTACGCGGCATATGGGGTAGAGTGGCAAAATGGAAGACTTTTCTTACCAAGAAAAACATCCAAGCCCGGCTAAATTTAGCAAAAACACACCTGAAGTCTACCAAAAGCATGTGGGAAAATGTGTTATGGTCTGATGAAACCAGGGTTGAACTTTTTGGCCATAATCCCAAAAGATATTTTTTGTGCAAAAACAACACTGCACATCACCAAAAGAACACCATACCCACAGCGAAGCATGGTGGTGGCAGCATCATGCTTTGGGGCAGTTTTTCTTTAGCTGGAACAAAGGCCTTAGTCAAGGTAGAGGGTATTATGAACAGTTCCAAAATACCAGTCAATTATTGGCACAAAACCTTCAGGCTTCTGCTAGAAAGCTAAACATGAAGAGGAAGTTCATCTTTCAGCATGACAATGACCCAAAGCATTCATCTAAATCAACAAAGGAATGGCTTCACCAAAAGATTAAAGTTTTGGAATGGCCCAGCCAGAGCCCAGACCTGAATCCGATTGAAAATCTATGGGGCAATCTGAAGAAGGCCGTGCACAGGAGATGCCCTTGCAATCTCACAGATTTGGAGTGTTTTTGCACAGAAGAGTGGGAAAATATTTCCAAGTCTAGATGTGCCATGCTGATAAAATAATACCCAAAAAGACTGAGTGCTGTAATAAAATCAAACGGTGCTTCAAAAAAGTATTATTTTAAGGGTGTGCACACTTATGCAACTATAATATTTTTTATTTTTGCTTCCCTCCACCTAAAAGATTTCAGTTTGTTGTTCAATTGAGGTGTACAGTTTGTAAGTCACATTAAAGGTGAAAAAAGTTCTGAAATTATTTATCTTTGTCATTTTTTTACATCACAGAAATCTGACATTTTATTGTAGACTTTTTATATCCACTGTAGGTAGATGCAACAGTGATCCAATGCTGCAGCTGTCCCCTGCTGTCTCTACACTGAGAACTGAACTATCAAAAGACTGCTGTTTGCTCAGTTCTCAGGTCCATTCTGAGAACAGAGTGGTGCTTGTCAATTACCACTCACTGATTTGCTCCTCCAGCGCTCACTGTGGAGCAAGGCTGGGGAGGAGGTGGGAGCAGATGCGGCTGGCCAGAGGACACTGCTTTTTGGGGGTATAGGACAAAACAGTGTGTGTGTGTGGGGGGGGGGGGGGGGGAAGCGAAGCGGACACAATGGCGGGGATGAAAGGGGACAGGGGACAATTCTTTGGAGGGGCAGGGGACACTACTGTGTGTGTGTGGGGGGCAGAGGACACTACTGTGGATGAAAGGCAAAGGACACTACTCTGGATAAAGCGCAAAGGACACTACTGTGTGGGGGACACTACTGATTTCCTAACTCTGCATCACTAATGCCGCGTACACACGATCACTTTTTGTGATGTAAAAAAACGTCGTTTTATCTCACAAAACAAAATGACGTTTTTTAAACTTAATTTTAAAAAACGATGTTGCATACACACCTTCGTTTTCTGAAAATGCTCTTGCAAAGCGCGGTTACGTACACCACGTTCGACGGCACTCTGTTCCATTGAAGCTCCCGTCTCATAACTTGCTTCTGAGCATGCGCGGGTTTAAAAACGTCGTTTTAAACGTCGTTTTGTCCACACACGATCATTTTTTGTGAAACAAAAGACGACATTCTGAAAAACGACATAAAAAATTCAAGCATGTTCGAATTTTTTTTTGGTCGTTTTTTTGAAGACATAAAACAACGTTTTGCCCACACACGATCAATTTAAATGACGTTTTTTAAAACGTTGTTTTATTTCATCACAAAAAACGACCGTGTGTACGCGGCATTACTATTGACCACTGCCACTGACCATTGACACTTTTTACTAACCCCTGAACTCCGAGCCACTTAGTACTGAACTCTGCATCACTTACTACTGATTTCTGAGGTCTCATGCCGCGTACACACGATCACTTTTCGGCATGGAAAAAAAAAGAAGTTTTTCAGCATGTAGAAAAAAAGAATTTTTTCCAACTTCATCATTAAAAACGATGTTGCCCACACACGATTGTTTTAAAAAAAATGATGAGCAAAGCGCGTTGACGTACAACACGTACTACGGCACTCTAAAGGGGAAGTTCCATTCAAGCTCCTGTCTCATAACTTGCTTCTGAGCTTGCGCGGGTTTAAAACGTCGCTTTTTAACGTCGTTTTAGCCCACACACGATAATTTTTTACAACCCAAAAAACAACATTTTTTAAAACGACAATAAAAAATGCAGCATGCTCAAATTTTTTATTTTTCATTTAAAATGATCGTGTGTGGGCTTCACATCGTTTTTCATCTTCTGAAAAACGATGTGAAGCCCACACACGATCATTTTAAATGCGTTTTAAAAAAAAAACGTAAATGAAAAGTGAAAAATGATCGTGTGTACGCGGCATCAATGATAAAGCCCCTACTATGCGAAACATGTTAGAGGGTGTTCTTCCATGGGTAGGAGACCAAACTGAAGCAATTATTTACTAAGAGGAGCTCCCTATACGCCAAAGCAGTGTGCAGATGGGTGCCATTTTGTCGTATTCCTCCTCCATTCGATACTGCTCAGGAGAGCATCTCACGGAAACAAACAGTTTGTCAGAAGTAAGCCAAACTCTGTACAAAATAGGCTTCAGTAATGAAGCTCCCTGACCTAGTTGCGCTAGATTTATGTACATACCATTTCAGTAAGAAGTGAAATGCTATCTTTAACCACTTGACCTCCAGAAGATTTTACCCCCTTCATGACTAGGCAATTTTTTGCTATTCATCACTGTGCTACTTTAACTGTTAATTGTGCAGTCATGCAACTCTGTATCCAAACAAAATATTTATAATTCCCCCTCCACACAAATAGAGCTTTATTTTGGTGGTATTTGATCACCACAGTTCTTTTTTTTTTTTTATATGCTATAAACTAAAAAAGGCAAACAAATTAAAAACAAACAAACAATATTTCTTACATTCTGCTACAAAACATATTCAATAAAAAATTTAATAACATTTCTTCATATTTTTTTAACCAAAATGTGTTCTGCTACATGTCTTGGATAAAAGAATTCCAATCAATATATTAATAACAAATTATTGCACCTACAAACTATAGCATATATATACTGGATTTTTTTCAAATTTATTTTATACTACAAAAGACAATGGGACTACAGGTAATCTGACACTGTAATACTGTACTAATGACACTGGCTGGTAAAAGATTAACATCTAGGTTGATCAAGGGGTTAAATATGTGCTTAACTATGTGTAATATATTTAAGACCCCTTTCACACTGGGGCAGTTTGCAGGTGCTTTTGCTCTAAAAATAGTGCCTGCAAAATTACCTTAAACAGTGGCTGCTGTTTCTCCAGTGTGAAAGCCCGAGGGCTTTCACACTGGAGTGGTGTGCTGGCAGGACAGAAAAAAAAGTCCTGCTTGCCACATCTTTGAAAGCAATGGGACACCGTGGCTATACCACTGGCAAAGTGCCTCTGCAGAGGCACTTTGCGGTGGTTTTTTATAACCCTTTTTCGGCCGCTAGTGGGAGGTAAAGCCACCCCGCTAGTGGCCGAATAGTGTGAAAGGGGCCTAAAGTGTGCTGCTTTTACTAACAGACCTCTTAGTCTCTCATCCCCAGGGACGAGAAACAGAGAGATTGTTCCCTCTATACAAAGCTGTGTTGAGTGTCAACACAGGTGTATGGGCTGTGATTGGACACAGCTGATCAGCAGGTCCCGGCCGTGAATTATTGTCCGAATTTTGCTGACAGGCTCCCGCTGTGTACAATCATAGTAGGTGTCGGCAGAGGGGCACGCATGTGCATGCCCTAAACCTGGAAGCAGGCAGTGACATACATCAGTTTGCCTGTGCGGGCCACCTATCCGCAGTACATTGTGGGGGGCCATCGGTCTGCGAGTGGTTAAGCACAGGAGTTATGGCAGCAGACTAAGGCTTCTCAGGCACAAATTCATCCAAAAAGAAAAAGTGAGACCTCTCCTCATCCGCAGCTGTCTATGCCACAGACAATCAGATAAGAGTAGGGGGCACATAAGTACTTTTATAGCCCCTAAGTTCTGAGTCAACTATATGGTGAATACTGTGTTTTAACGTTCAGTGCATGGATTATTACGAAAGGAGTGGGGATTTACACGTTATGCTTTCAGGATACTTAATGACTTTTATGGATTTTTGCACTGATTATATTTGTTACTGGACTTGTGGAGAATTTGTCTAATTTAGTTCAGCTGCTGCAATTTTGCATTTAGATTTATTTTTCTCTTTCTTGAGCTGCAAGAATATCCTTTATTTATTTTTAAACAGTATATATTTATCTCTGTATGCACTGATTTTATTCTGAGGATAAATTGACCTGCACATTGATAGATTACACATGATAGTTACAGTCCAGTTACAGTGATTTCAGTAGCCATTTTATACATCGAAGAAAAAAAAAGTCAATACTGGAAAGACACTGAAGAATTATAAGATGACTACAAACATAACATAAACATAAGCATGCTCTAATTTTAAATTACATGTTGACAGCTTACCAAATGGACATAAGGCACAAAGTAGCCAAAAAGTGCAGCTGGAATTCCAAATGCCCATATACAATAGCTCTTCGATTTGAAGATAGAGAAATTGAAGACCTTTGAAAGTTTTTTTTTCTGTCTAGGTATAAGAGGCTTGTAGGTGAATCCAGCCAAAAAGAGAACAAACATGAGAATACACAAGATGCGTAGGGTGTGCTCAAGTCCAATACTATCAAGTAAAAAGCGCAGCAAAAAGGGCAGCGATACTGTGAAAAGGCTGCTGCCTGCAGTTACAATGCCATTGACCAGTCCTAGACGTTTCTTGAAGTAATGTCCCAAAATAACAAGAGATGGTTGGTAAGCAAAAGAGCAGCCACATGCAAATAATATACCATAAGTAAAATAAAGAGGATCTAGGCTCCTGTGAAAAGAGAGAAACAAAAATAAGAAGTCATGTATTAGCATTTCTTGTCTCACAACCATCTGTAATATCCCAACTGGAATACACTGGAAAATTAAACAGGAGAAGTGTGACGGTAATTGCTTGCTGTGAGACAATAAAGACATGCTTTAACTAACGAGTTTCACTGGGGCTGATTGACTAAAACTGGATAGAGCAGCTCTGCATAGAAATCAGCTTCCAGGTTTTTTGTCAACAAGCTGAAGTTAGGCAGGCCATACACGGAGCAAATTTCTTTCTTGCATCTATGGGTTGCAGGAAAGAAATTTGCTTGATTCACCCATGAACACAGATGGTGTTGACAGAGGAATCCCTCCCAAGGATCCGTGGGAGGCGGGGAAAGCCATCCCCGTTGGGAGAAGACATTGATTATTGCTAGCGGCTATACCAGCCTCTAGCGATAATCGTATGTAAAAACTTTCAGGCTGGTTGTACCCAAGTTGATCGATCAATCAACATGGATACATTCAGCCTACCCATACATGGTTTGAATCTTGGTTGGTTCCTGCTGAACCGACTGGCTGGTATTCCAACCATCTGTGGCTTGGCCTTAGGAGCTGATTGGCTACCATGCACAGCTGCACCAGATTTTGCACCCCCAATTTATTAAATCAACCCCATTGTGTATTTCTATCTCAAGGCTTTACATTGGTAACCAATTTAATCAGTTAAAACACAGACTTCATCTGATATCAACTATACATGGAGTGTATGGTTTTCAGTTGTTCAGGCAGGTGCATGACTAGGATTGTGAAAGATGGTGGGCTTGGCCAAAATAATAACAGTGGGAGGCTTCAAGGGGCATGGTTAAATTAAACCCAAGCTTAGTCAATGCATACACAGCACACAAATGCCACAGTACTTGTACCCACAAAATATGCTTTTCATTACTGTGCCACAAGTGAGAGTCTCACAGACATGCATAAACATCAGAACAATCCATTTTAAAATATGAAACACTTCCACTACAGATGCAGTCTACATAAAAAAATATAATGATAACTTAACAACCAGCATCTACTGTATATAGAAGTGACTACTCTGACCTTCCTACAATCAGATCTTAACTAGAACTCTAAATGGACAGGTTTTGACCCCACCATTTGCTATTTGCCTATGCTTTGTTCTACCATGTCAAAACCTTTTTTTAAGGAATAATTTGCATCAATCCCCCTTGCTGGTCTCCATATTCCAGACCTCAGATACCAGGGCAGTATACAATGAGGGAAAGTCCATCTCTCAGTTGTGTAATATTGACATATCAAAGCCAAGAAGAAGTCTACCTTAGCTCTAGGCTGATAGCCTGCCGTGGTATCTGTTTAAAATTAAGGAAATTGCTGGTGGTAATAGATTTTTGGACCCGGGGCAACACAAGATATAGGGAACACATGCTCTGGGTGCCCGGTAAAAGCAATGCCATTGTGTTCAAGTGATCACTGGACTTGCATTGTGAGAAGCAGTAAAGCACAACCTTTGCGTAGCATTATATAGTAAAAAAAGGTATTTTTTAGAGAGTAAACACATATCGAGGAGGTCATTATCATCAAGAAGGTAGTTTTTATTAGACTACACATTTAATTTAATTAGTAAAACCAACAATACAATTGTTTTATATCCTTTTTTGTTGTTGTTTTTTTTTTTTATATCAAAGTGGCACAGAAGTAATAAAGGGGCCACAGCAACAGCTTTTTGTTATATATTATGGAAATAATAAAAGTTTACTGGCCAACATAGAAATTGGGGTCACATGTTAGTTTGGCAGACTACCTAGAATTAGCTTAGCCCCTGGAACAGGTTAGGTGACTAACAAAAATTACATTTAGTTCAAGCCATATAAACAACGAGCAAGGCTCTTGAAGAAAGGCATTTGCAACTCAGTTTATAAGATCACTTATGATACACTCACCCAACAAAAGAACTTGAAAGAAGACCAATTATACCAACAGCGGCACCTACTACTGCTGTCTTCCGGCACCCAAACATATCCGTAAATACACTGACCACAGGGGAGCAGAAGAAGATCATTCCCATTGACAAAGAATTCACCCATGCTATGGAAACAAAAAAGAACCAGAATGAATATTAATTTTGGAGGACACAGAAAAATACTCAAAGCAAATTTATAGTTTTTATATAATTATTTATGTCCACTAATTAAATAAAAACTTAAATAAATATAAAATAATGTACACATATTTCATATATACAGCTTTCATCCAGTAGATGGAACTTTGTACAAAATGTATTGCCTGTGAACATCTCAACCAACTGATAAGCATAACCTGATAAAGCTTTGCAGTAGAGTAGTGCTGGGCTTCATTTTTGAATAACTCCAGCATGCTTTTAAAACAGGATGTTATCAGTGCAAATTGCAATAAATGTTTGTAAAAAACATTTATGCAGTTAATATAAATTGATATAAAACGTCAGTTCATAAACTTGTCAGCTTTACAATTAAAATGCACCATTATAATTTTGACTTAAAATGATTCTGAACTCTAAAGTGTAGATTTACTATGTTATAGGGAGAGTTAAGACATGTTAATCAAGTTAAGTAGCATTCCCCCACCCCCATACCAACATATATAATTGGACTTCTATGTTCATAGGTCCACACAGCTTGGGTGTCTAAATTAAGCCATCCATGAGGACAAAATGCAGAGACTAACATAAGTGGGGAGTTGTGTGAGATGTTGTTGGAGGAAAACAGCTCAAGTTGTTTGGAAGAATGTTGAAAGATAGCTAGAAAGTGACCAGTCACAGTAGAACCTTTTTCTAGGGATCTGACTGGACAGTGGAAAAACATAAGTGGAAAACATAACACAGAATGCCAATGACAAAAGCTGGTAGCCTAATTACAGATCTTTTGCCTTTTAGGACAAATCTCAGAAAAAAAATACTTTCCCGACAGACTCCATGCCAGCCTATGTGTGGGTTAATCCCGCCTCCTTTCCATTGCTATAGGACCCCATTCCCATGAATTTGAGCTAACAGCCAGAGACTGTGTTAATTTTTTGTCGGCCTCATTGGACCTACAGCGTTGCACTTATATTTGATGATGTCCAAGACCAAACGATTGAACCCAGAGTAGGTTGGTGTCAGGCATACGATTCAAGCAGTGCCAAAGATAGCCAAGGGCCCAGCTATGGGCGGGTGTGTGGCTTCAGTCATATATGTCCAGTAGTGGGGGCAGTGGCGGCCGCCCCCCCTCCCGCAGTCACAAAAAAAAAAAAAAAAGGGCCCTTTAAGAACTTTTATTCGGCTAAAATGTCATTTTGACATTTTAGCCGAAGTTCTGGCGGCCGTCTATAGAGGGCGCTGCAGGCTGAAGCGCCACTCCCTCTTGCAAATAACACACTTCAATGCATTGAACGTGTGTTGTTGCCAGCTGCCTGGTCTATTCCTATAACCGGACATAGGGCGCCGGTTACCTGAATAGCGGCAGCTGGTTGGCTGAGGGGAACTGCCTATCAAAGCCAGTGGCTCTGATAGGCTTTTCCAGTACCGCCCTCCGGCTCCCGGAAGTCTATGCTCGGAGCGCAGGCAATCTGCGGTCCTTGCATTAGACTGACAGCCGTTTCAGCCAATCAGGTTCCCGGATTCTGGTTATCAGGAACCTGATTGGCTGAAGCTTCTCCACGGCGGCAGAAGACATCGAGGGAGGACATGGAAGCGTCAGGTAAGTGTTTTTTTTAACAGGGAAAGGGGCATCATGGGGCACAGTGGCAGCATGGGGCACAGTGGCAGCATGGGGCACAGTAGTGACAAAGGGCACAGAGGCGACAATGAGCACAGTGGCATGGGGCACAGTGGTGACAATTAAAGGACACAGTGGTGACACTTGATGACACAGTGACTCCATATGATGGCATGGCACAGTGGTGACAATTGATGGCACAGTGACTGCATATGATGGCATGGCACAGTGGTGACAATTGATGGCACAGTGACTGCATTTGATGGCATGGCACAGTGGTGACAACTGATGGCACAGTGACTCCATATGATGGCATGGCACAGTGACTGCATTTGATGGCATGGCACAGTGGTGACAATTGATGGCACAGTGGTGGCGTTTGATGGCATGGCACAGTGGTGACAATTGATGGCACAGTGGTGGCGTTTGATGGCACAGTGGCTGCATTTGGTGGCATGGCACAGTGGTGACAATTGATGGCACAGTTGCTGTGTTGCATGGCACAGTGGTGACAATTGATGGCACAGTGGTGACAAATGATGGCACAGTGGCTGCATTTGGTGGCATGGCACAGTGGTGACAATTGATGGCACAGTGGTGGCGTTTGATGGCATGGCACAGTGGTGACAATTGATGGCACAGTGGTGGCGTTTGATGGCATGGCGCAGTGGTGACAATTGATGGCACAGTGGTGGCGTTTGGCACAGTGGCTGCTTTTGGTGGCATGGCACAGTGGTGACAATTGATGGCACAGTTGCTGTGTTTGATGGCATGGCACAGTGGTGACAATTGATGGCACAGTGGCTGCATTTGGTGGCATGGCACAGTGGTGACAATTGATGGCACAGTTGCTGTGTTTGATGGCATGGCACAGTGGTGACAATTGATGGCACAGTTGCTGTGTTTGATGGCATGGCACAGTGGTGACAATTGATGGCACAGTGGCTGCATTTGGTGGCATGGCACAGTGTTGACAATTGATGGCACAGTGACTGCATTTGATGGCATGGCACAGTGGTGACAATTGATGGCACAGTGGCTGTGTTTGATGGCATGGCACAGTGGTGACAATTGATGGCACAGTGGTGGCGTTTGATGGCATGGCACAGTGGTGACAATTGATGACACAGTGGCTGTGTTGCATGGCACAGTGGTGACAATTGATGGCACAGTTGCTGTGTTGCATGGCACAGTGGTGACAATTGATGGCACAGTGGCTACATTTGGTAGCATGGCACAGTGGTGACAATTGATGGCACAGTGGCTACATTTGGTAGCATGGCACAGTGGTGACAATTGATGGCACAGTTGCTGTGTTTGATGGCATGGCACAGTGGTGACAATTGATGGCACAGTGACTGCGTTTGATGGCATGGCACAGTGGTGACAATTGATGGCACAGTGGCTGTGTTTGATGGCATGGCACAGTGGTGACAATTGATGGCACAGTGGTGGCGTTTGATGGCATGGCACAGTGGTGACAATTGATGGCACAGTTTCTGTGTTTGCATGGCACAGTGGTGACAATTGATGGCACAGTGGCTGCATTTGGTGGCATGGCACAGTGGTGACAATTGATGGCACAGTTTCTGTGTTTGATGGCATGGCACAGTGGTGACAATTGATGGCACAGTGGCTGCATTTGGTGGCATGGCACAGTGGTGACAATTGATGGCACAGTTGCTGTGTTGCATGGCACAGTGGTGACAATTGATGGCACAGTGGTGGCGTTTGATGGCATGACACAGTGGTGACAATTGATGGCACAGTGGCTGCATGTGATGGGCACAGTGAGGCTGCAATGTTTTTTTTTTTCGTTTGCGCCCCCCAAAAATTTTGAGCACCAGCCGCCACTGAGTGGGGGCATCATGCGTATGCCCAGGAGTGAGATGTCTTCCAAGTCCTTGATTTATATGCGGTCTATTCACCCCCTCATGGTGTTCCCTGGTTTTGACATCCTCATGGCGCCTGGAACGCTTGTGCATTCCATTGCGTTGACACCTTACTCTTTCTTTTTCTATAAACTGCAGGATTGTCGCCTATTCGTCCTCCAGTATACCATGGACAGGTTACCGCCTTGATGTGGCCAGCCTTCATGCTCTAGGTATGTGGGGGTGAGAGGAAGGGGGCCAGGTCCGCTGATGGATGGACACATGCCCTAATGAAATGCTCTCTTTTCCCTACCCAAAGAGGCCCTCGAGTGGAAAGATCCTTCCACTCCCCCGGCTAAGCAAAGGAAATTCTTTAAGCACCTGGGGAAAAATCGCTCCAATTTTCTGCTCCTTCCAGAGTTGAAAGAGATCATTGATGAGGAATGGAGCAAAGTAGACAAGAAGACCTCTTTGTCAAGTAAAATCTTCAGATTATACCCCTTCAAGGCAAAGGAAGTGAAGCATCTGGAAAACACTCCCCTGGTAAACGCAGCATTGATGCAACTGGCTAAACATGTCACTCTTCTTTTAGAGGACGCTGTAGCCTTTAAGGACAAGCTCGAGAGGAGAATAGATCAAGACCTCAAGGGGAAATATATGGACTAGACTGTAAGGCTTGCAAACCTGCCATGTCTAAGGCAAGGTTGTTTCAGAAGAACTGGTCAGGGGCTCGGCAGTCCAAGAATTGAAGATGGCAGAAGCCTTCCTGGGGGAAGCTTCCATCGACCTGATCCGCCTGCTGACCCGGACTATGCTATCCTCGGTCACGGCTAAGCGGTCCTTATGGTTACGCCCTTGGCTCGCTGATCCAGCTTCTAAACAAGCCTGGTGTAGGATACCCTTTGAAGGACCCTCGTTGTTTGGCAACAGTCTGGATAGCACTATTGCCTGGGCCACGAGTGGGAAGTCTAGCTTCTTGCCCCAGAATAGGCGTCTGCTCGGTCAGAAGAGGCCCCAGCAGAGAAGATGCAGTACTGAGCATTCAGGAGAAGCATAGTCTTACAGGCCCGGCTAGGACTTCAGAAGGAATTGGAGCAGGGGTCAGGCATCCTTCCAAAAGCCCGCTAAGAGCCAGGCCTTCAGCCAGTCATTTTGAGATTGATTTTGGGTTCATTTACTTCTCTTCCAGCACATCTGGGTGGCCTCAATCTCGTACTACTGGACCTACAGGCCACACATGGTGCTTCACAAGTACTCCTCCCCCAGGTTTATTTCTACCTTGCTACCACGGTCAGAAAAAAAGAAGCAGGTGTTTCTGTCCTATGTGGATTCACTGATTATACAGGGAGCCGTGGTGGCTGTCTGGAAGGGCGAAGAATTCCAAGGAGTGTACTCCCCTCTCTTCCTAGTGCTAAAGACAAAACGGTTCATAGACTGATAGACCTAACCTACCTAAACAAGTTTATAAAACACAAAATATTCAAACGGGACACTCTGACTACCATCCAGCAAGCCGTGCAGCCAGGCGATTGGCTAGTCTCAATCGACTTAAAGAATGCCTATTTTTACGTGCCTGTAGCAGAAGAATTCTGCAAATACCTTCGGTTCATGGTCGGGCAAGAACATATACAGTTCACCTGCCTCCCTTTCGGACTGACAACCTCACCTCAAGTTTTTTCAAAAGTTCTTCTGGCCGTGGTGGCCCTCATAAGAACAAAAGTGATACAGTTGTACCACTATCTTAACAACCTCCTGTTACTATCCCAGGACAAGGAGCAGCTGCTGATTCACAGAGCTCAGGTTATCACCACACTGCTCAAGTTTGGTTGGCTGTTAAACTTAGATAAAAGCCATCTGGAACCAGTACAGCGCCTGGTATACCTATGTCTCACCTCTGTATTAGGAACTTATTGAAAAGAATAAGAGACCCCTAATTAAAGTATACTGTAGCTAAAAAATATATGGATAGCATGGATAGGGATTAGAATACCTGTCAGTTCTTTTTTGCTGTTTGTGTTAACATTTCACCCTCTCTAATTGTCTTGCTTACTGTTATCACGAATAAAAGTGAAAGAGATTCCCAAATTTTGCTTCTCAGCACAACAGGAATAAAGGGAATACTAGCACGAATGAAAAGGACTTCTAACTCTCCCTTAATGTGTCCAAAATGTGTAAATAATAAACTGTGTCTTTTTTTCTTTCGATTGTTTGAATGAGAGTATTGCACTGCAACTGCAAGCCTAGGGTTTGGCTTGCAGTTGCGAAGCTGCCCCACTAAGTATGTTGCTGTGAGCTTAAATGTCTAGTTTTACCCCCCTCCACCTGCAAGTATAAACTAAGCCTAAGGGCCATTTCACACTGGTGCGGTTTTGCCGCGTTTTCGCGCTAAAAATAGCGCTATTAAAACGCCCCCCATGCACCCCTCCATTGAAATGAATTAAAAACGCGGTAAAAACGCGGTTAAAATGCGGTAAAATCTCGGTGTTTTTTCCGCGATTAAAATCGCGGCAAAACACCGCGATTTTACCGCGTTTTTACAGCGTTTTTACCGCGTTTTTAATTCATTTCAATGGAGGGGTGCATGGGGGGCGTTTTAATAGCGCTATTTTTAGCGCGAAAACGCGGCATAAACGCGGCAAAAACGCACCAGTGTGAAATGGCCCTAAGGCTCCATGCCCAGTGAAGCTGATAAAAGCTATAAAAAAACGCCAGTAGCTTGCAACGTTTTTTAGCGTTTTTGCAATAGCTTTTTTTTTTTTTACTTTTTTTTTTTCAATGGATAAAAAAAAAAAAAAAAAATGTCCAGGTGTGCATGGGCATATAGACTAACATAGAGTTCAGTTTATGGGCTTTAAAAAAAAAAGCCAAAACGCCAATAAACTGCAGTTTATCAGCTTCAGTGTGCATGGAGCCTTACAGATTACACAGAAACCTTTACATACCGTATGTGCTTCTGTAAACCACCACTATTTTTCAATGAACATATTTAGGTGTGGCCACTAGATGTCACACTAACTGCAGAGCTGTAAACTAACAACCCTGTAAGTGGAAAAGTTAAAGGCTACCATAAGTACGGGTTTGTTTATAGTAACTCTGAACATGTCCAACAAATATGTAAAGGTATAATACCGCACATGATGTCTAAGAGGATACTGCCAGATACATGTACTACATCCAAGGACACGGGTTATGGACCAATGGTGTAAAAAAAAATGTATTGCTATTGATGAAGACCACAGCAGTTTTTAGTTGATGTGTATTACACAGGTAAAAAATTTTTATATATATATCTGTATTTTCTAAAGGAAAAGTAAAAAGTGCTAAAATGATTCACAATTCCTCAGTTTGATACTGGATAAAATGATTTAAGGTCTAAAGTTCTACAGACTGTTAATGTAACTTGATGCCAAGTAATATTAATTTCCACTATAACGAGTGAAGGTGATAACCAAAATCTTGGGTCCTGTTTAACCACTTGACCACTGGGCACTTAAACCCCCTTCCTGACCAGACCAATTTTCCGCTTTCGGTGCTCTCACAATTTGAATGACAATTACTCAGTCATACAACATTGTACCCATTTTAAATTTTTGTCCTTTTTTTCCACACAAATAGAGCTTTCTTTTGGTGGTATTTGATCACTTCTGGGTTTTTTATTTTTTGCGCTATAAAAGAAAAAACACAGAAAATTCTGTAAAAAAAAAAAAACTTGTTTCTGTCATATTAGCAGGTTATTTCTCACACACAGCATATGCATGCCACAAGGTACACCCCAAAACACATTCTGCTATTCCTCCCGAGTATTGCGATACCCCATGTGTGGGACTTTTACACAGCGTGGCCACATACAGAGGCCCATCATGCAGGGAACGCCATCAGGCGTTCTGGAACACCCAGGCCAATTCTGACATTTCTCTCCTACATTGAAAAATCATCATTTATTTGCTAGAAAATTACATAGAACCCCAAAACATTATATATGCTTTTTAAGCAAAGACCCTAGAGAATACAATGGCGGCTGTTACAACTTTTTATCTCGCATGGTATTTTCGCAGAAATGTTTTGAATGTGTGTTTAAAAAAAAATCAGTTTTGTGCTTAAAAGAAAAACAAAACAGTAAAGTTAGCCAATTTTTTTTCATAATATGAAAGATGAAGTTACGCCAAGTAAAAAGATACCCAACATGTCACACTTCAAAATTGAGCACACTCGTGGAATGGCGCCAAATTTCGCTACTTAAAAATCCCCATAGGTGACACTTTAATTACTTTTATTGGTTACATGTTTTTAGTTACGGAGGAGGTCTAGGGCCAAAATGATTGCTCTCGCTCTAACGTTCGCAGAGATACCTCACATGTGTAGTTTGAACACCGTTTTCATATGTGGGCGGGACTTATGTATGTGTTCACTTCTGCATGCGAGCAGACGGGGACAGGGGTGCTTTAAAAAAATAAATAAAAATTATTGTTCATTTTACTTTATTTACTTGATTTTGATATTTTTTTCCCCAAAAATACATTTTTTTGTCACTCTTATTCCTATTATAAGGAATGTAAACATCCCTTGTAATAGGAATATAGTATGACAGGTCCTCTTTACACAGAGACAGCATCCTGTCTCTGAAGAGGAGACCGATCTGTGTCCCTTGTATATAGGGACACATATTGGTCACCTCCCCCAGTCACCCCCCCTCCCCCCACAGTTAGAACACTATGTAGGGAATACATTTAACCCCTTCCTCACCCCCTAGTGTTAACCCCTTCAATGCCAGTCACATTTATACAGTAATTAGTGCATATTTATAGCACAGATCGCAGTATAAATGTGAATGGCGCCATAAATGTGTCAAAAGTGTCCGATGTGTCCGCCATAACGTCGCAGTCCCAATAAAAATCGCAGATCGCCGCCATTTCTAGTAAAAAAAAAGAATAAAAAAAATTAATTCTGTCCCCTATTTTGTAGGCGCTACAAATAAGTAAAGGTATAATACCGCAGATGATGTCTAAGAGGATACTGCCCGATACATGTACATCCAAGGACACGGGTTATGGACCAATGGTGTCAATTTTATTTTATTGCTATTGATGAAGACCACAGCAGTTTTTAGTTGATGTGTATTACACAGGTAAAAAAAACTTTTAGGGAAAAAAACAGTTTCATGAATTAAAAAATAACAAAACAGTAAAGTTAGCCCAATCTTTTCGTATAATGTGAAAGAGGATGTTACGCCGAGTAAATAGATACCAAACATGTCACGCTTTAAAATTGCGCACACTCATGGAATGGCACCAAACTTCGGTACTTAAAAATCTCCATAGACGACGCTTTAAAAATTTCTACAGGTTACTATTTTTGAGTTACAGAGGAGGTCTAGTGCTAGAATTGTTGCACACACTCTAACACACGCAATGATACCTCACATGTGGGGTTTGAACGGTGTTTACATATGTGGGCGGGACTTGCATGCGTTTTCGTTTCTGCACGCGAGCGAACGGGACAGGGGCGTTTAAATTTTTTATTATTATTATTATTATTATTTTTACTTAATTTTTTTATTTTTACACTTTTTTAAAAAAAAATTTTTATCACTTTTATTCCTATTACAAGGAATGTAAACATCCCTTGTAATAGGAATCACGGTGACAGGTCCTCTTTATGGAGAGATGGGGGGTCAAAAAGACCCCACATCTCTCCTCCAGGCTGGAAAGCATTCGATCGTAAAAAAAAAAATCACCGATCTAATGCTTTCAGCCGCGATTGAGGCTGTGTTTACATTCCGGGTACCGGGCGTGACGTCATAACATCGCGCCCGGTCCTCCGACGGTCATAGAGATGACATTGACCATCTGGTTCTGCAGGGAACGCCGGCCGATTCGCTCTCCGGGCCCCAGATGGTACGGGAGAGCCCGGAGAAGCACCGGATGGCGGCAGGAGGGGGGGGACATCCCCTCCCGCCGCCCATAAGAACGATCAAGCAGCGGAACCGCCTCTTTGATAGTTCTTATAGTGCACAGAATTGCCGGCTGAAGACGGCGATATCTGAATGATGCCTGTGGCTGCAGGCATCATTCAGATATCACCGCACAAAGTGGAGGACGTCCATGGACGTCCTAAGGTGATTAAGTGGTTAAAAATTGAATTAGTAGATCTTACAGAGCCAGTTTCATTGTCAATATTGTGGGAATGAGAAATACCTTTTGTGATCTTAACCGTGTTGATGTCCAATGCTATGGGTTAAATTCTGTCCCTCCCAGGGTTCTGTCATTTTGATCTAGATTGATTTCAGGTTAGTTTTGAATATTGCTTGAGGCCATAGCCTCTAGTTACCCACAGCAGCTGTATATTCCCTCTCTCACTCTTTTTTCTCTATTCATTTTCCAACCCTTTCTCTCCTTCCCTTTTCTCACCCGTTCCATTTACTACCCCTTCCCCCTTCTTCCTCTCCCTGTTTTTTCTACCCTCCCCTCCATCGCATCCTTTCCGTGTTTCCCCTTCCCATTTCCCCCTTCCTTAATTTCTTTCCAGCTGTTGCTTTTTCTCCTTCTATTCTTCTTTCCCTCCCCCTTCCCCTTTCCTTTCCCCCCATCTTTTACCTCCCCTTTCTCCACGTCACATTCATTTTACTCCTGCTTTTTTCTTTCTGCGATCTTATGGAGGGTTTCCTAGCTTAGTTGGTTATGCCATGGCTAAATCTGTTATTCTGTTTTTCAGCATATACTGGGCACGTGTGTTTGTTTTCTTGCCCCCCACATGCTCGTCGTGGGGGAGTGCCTAAGGGCATTCCCCCCTATTCCCCCCCCCCCGGCTGTGCCTGTTTGCCTGCTCCGCCTGGGTAAGCATCTTAGTATTCAATACCTCCCCCCTCTTTGTTACATTGCTTCATGAGACAGTTTGAAATGACTGTGTATTGTTATATCGTAGATATTTTGTATGTAATTCCCCCTGAGGAAGCTTTTTTTTTGCTGCAAAACTTGTAGAGGACTCGGCCTACTTTCAAATTTTCCCAAGAGCATGGATATCCTCAGCTTTGACCCTGTTTTCCCAGCTACACTAGCTTGGAATAGCGATGACTTTGGAAATGTTTGTTCTAACCAATGTTTTTTTACTTCTGTGGACATATGTCTTGAATGTTTTTATGAATAAATAAAATTGTATAATTTTTAACAAAAATATGTTTGTAATCCTAGGGTACAAAGATAGTCTATTCAGCTCCCATTGGTGGGCACATGAGGTATGCCCCTAAATTCCCTTTCCGCTTACTAATATTAGGCTGATGGTACCCCCTATACCTAGTTTTGATGTATTTAAACCCCTGGGGCCTACACTAAATGTATCCATTTGTCTGTGTCAATGGACGCAGCAGTGGGGCTCGGAGGCAAGCATGCACGAGTGCCCCCATGGGAAGCAGCTTCCCGTGGGGACACAAAACAGAGAGGAGGGGCCAGGAGCAACGTAGGGGGATCTAAAAAGAGAAGGTTCCGGGCACAGGGCATGTAAGTATAGAGATGTTTGCTACTTTCAAAAAATCCTTTACAATCACGTTAAAAGGTATCATTTAGAAGAGGATTTTATACTCGTAAATTTGTATTCTGTATGAGGTATTTGTGTGCATGATTGATGTTAACAACAAGGTAATGTCATAACATTTGGCATCTGGACTAAGGTTGGCAGGGCTCTGACTCTGGAGTTGGCTTTATTGCTTTTGGAGTGAAGATGATCAAATTTTTTAGATAAGCTCTGAAGCTGGAGCTGAGTTAAAATTATAATGTAGCTGACCTCTGGAATCTGGAGCTGACATTCCGCAGCTCCTATTTACAGTACTATTTCGCATAACCATCATACATTAAAATAGCTTGTTACGTTTTTTTTCAATACATTTTCACAGACCCACATAATGTAAATACATTTCCATACAATGGTAAACACAATACACTGTTAGGGTTCTATCAGACTAGTGCCCTCTGAAGGGCGATCCTCATTCAAGTCACTTTTCAGAGGGCATTTGACAGGCTGACTGATTTAACCCTATAATGCCATGAAACTGCACTACAATGGAGTGCAAAGCATCATGGCCGCAGTATCTGTACAGTCCCATCCAGCTGTATTGGAACAGTTTGGGTGGATGGCAAGGGGGCAGTAAAACTGTGGCTCAGCTGCCCATTTTTAGGGCCCCCTGGCCACCTGTCTGATAGAGCCCTTAGGCATTTGTATCAAAATTCAATGTAATATACAGTAAAAATTTAAGTATATGAGATCAAATTCGTTCAAAGAAACAAGTGAAAAGAAAGCAGTCCCTAATGGGACATGGGGGGGCTACAGTTCTCTCTATTGGGTATACGTAGTCACTGTAAATAGCGAGAGCTCTCATTTTAGACCTAACATATTAGGAAGAGTGGGAAATACGGGGGGAAGATCCCTAGCCAGATATAGGGAGTGGGGGGACAGGATGGGGTGAAGACAAAAGGCAGAAACATGGAGCAAAAGAGAGAACAGGGCAGGGGTTTAGATAAAGGGGGTTAGGAGAAACCTGCTGTGGATGAGGGAAGAGAGCAGAACTGTTCTTTTTATATAAAGGTTTTAAGACTTTGGCTTTTGACATAATAACGATAGAAAACCGTATTCCGGGGTGGAACAAAACTTCCAGCAGCACTACCAGGTTTTCCTGAATTTATTCCTTGGGATGGTAAAAGGAAGGCAGTTAAATATTACATTTGCATGGTTTCATTTAGTCAAGAGATCTACTGTGTCAAGGTGGGAGGGGAGGTCTGTTTCCATAGGATCGCAATACTGTCTCTGGTGGCATTTATTAAGTGGATTCTGAGCGAGTTCTTGTATATCCTGTGACTGGGTGGGTGAGGTGAAATAGAAAAGCTACAGGGGCATTATCAATAGGGACTCCTGTAAGTTAAATTTTGTAGTAAAGTGCCTAAACTGTAGACCAGAAGGGGGCGAAAAGGGATCATTCCTAAAATATATGCAGAAGGGTGCCCTGCGCCAGCATTATGTAAGCTTTGGGGTATACATTTTGTTCAGCAAGTCTAAGGTCCTTCATAAAAGGTCAATATAATTTATTTTATAGTAGGAAAACATATTTCTGAAGTGGAATAAAGCATTAACCAAGAATCCTTGGATCTTTTTTTTACTATGCCACTATAGTGCATGCCTTGTGATATACCTTCATGTTAATATGTTACATTTGAACTCTTTTTCATCCTACTATTTTATAGACTAACTGATAACCAGTAATAGTAACTCAGATGAATGGCATACTACACAAGGCCAATTATTTGTTGGGCTTTCCAAGTCTCTTTTAGATGCTCCAGATGTCAGATGACTGAATGAAGTGTGATGGTCATTCATAGTTGTGTCAAAGCCCTATGAACGGTTCTATTACATGTCAAGAATGCTAACAGCTTCAGGGGTTATATACAATACATAACCGAAATGAGTACTATACTCTGTTGTAATGTACCTCGTGTTTGAGGGATGGTATTGGTATGTTTCATCTTTTTTCCTAAGGCGAGCTGCTCCTAACAGTACTTAGAATACATCTTTTTTGTAGCAGTGGGGGTATCATAAGAGCAATTTGTATAGGCCAAGTGCACAACCATTTAAAATAGCAAATACCAGAATAAAAACACTGGCTGAATATTATGAGGGTGTGGTGAAGATTAAAAGAAAATAATAAAATAGGTGGAACAAGTTATCCTGCTGTTTGATATGGTTGGCACCTTTAATACCTCTGACAAATAACTCATCAGTAAAGAAATTAATGTATAACTTCATACCGATAGGGTCTTTATGTGGATGCCTAAAGAAATATTTTTTGTACCAAGCTTTGGAAATGAAAATGGTATACTGGCACATATAAAGCTCATGCTGGGAGAAACAAAAGCATTTGAAAAAAAATAAAATAAACAGTCTTGTCTTCTACGCATATTATGATGCTTTAGGGCTTTAACAAATTATCACTAAACTCTACACGTGACAAACCAGGATCCCTGAACTCCTCCTGTATGCTGCTCTGGTAGATAAGAGGAACTGAAATGGGACAGAGTGCAAATGTAGAATATCACAGCCATAGTGCAAAAGCATGCAAAACAATACAAATAACAAAAATAGAGCCAAAGGAAATATAAAAAATAGTGGTAGCCCTTTGCATTTATTTGGCAAGCATTGCAACAAGAATTTATACTCAATAGTTCACAGCTACAAATCAGAAGACAACTTTTTTTTATCAGTGTGGGGCAATAAGAACAGTAAATTGGATTGGATAATTTGGATTGGTAGCTATAGGTTACAAAATGTTCTGCTTTTCCTTTTCCCATGGAATAGAATACAATGGGCCAGATCCACAAAGAATTATGGCGGCATATCTCCAGATACACCACCGTAATTTCAAATTCCCGACGGTGTATCTTTGTTTTCTTTGTTTTGTATTCACAAAACAAGATACGCCGGAATTACGCTAAGATACGACTGGCGTAACGTTATTACACCGTCGTATCTTAGTTGCATACTTACGCTGGACGCTAGGGGCGCTTCTGTTGTGTGTCCGTGTAAAATATGCACATGAGCTAGATATGCCGATTCACAAACGTACGAACAGCCGCCGCAGTGTTTTTACGTTGTTTGCGTAAGCGTAGGTCTGGCGTAAAGTTACTCCTGCTGTATAGAGGCGTACGTAATGTTAAGTATTACGTCGGGCCAGCGTCGATTTTTCCGTCGTTCACGTCGCTTGCGTAAACCGTTCGCGAATAGGGATTTGCGTAAGTTACGTTTACGTCGTTTTCATTGATGTTTTGCGACGTGATTTTGCGCATGCGCACTGGGATACGCCATCATGAATACTACCTGTAATTTGTAAAATCATGTTTACTTTCTATGGTCATCTAATGGCCACAATGTGGCATTTTCATAAAGTCCCTTATTCAGGAAAATGCCACATTATAGGCTACTTAATGGAGCTGCCAATATTTGGAAGAAAACATATTAAAACACATTTCGGGGATTATTCGTGGCAGCTGTGCAAATGCTTGTAATACTCTGACATCAGTTTTATAAACTGAACTCTGGCTGTTTTGGGCACATGATAGTCCCCTGGACACAAAGAAAACCAAACATGTTTGTGTGTCCCCCCCTTCTCCTCTGCATGTCACCACAGGTTTCTCTCACTCAAACAAAATGTGACAAAATAGATGCGGCATCCCTTTGATACCTAGAGATGTAAATCTATGCTTTCGGCCACTAGATATTTTTCAAATATAAAAAGTATTGCAAAACACATCTGCTGAGATACTGAAACTCACATTCTTTTATCTCCTTAAAACAGGACACAGTCACATGCCTAAAAAAAAAAATGATTCAGCATTTTATCTTTTGCTAAGAGAACTCAATTGCATTCGAGAAGCTCTAAGCAAGTAAACTAAATGTTTACTACAATATACTTGCACATATTTACAGAATGACCATGCATACATATATTGTTTTTTTGGCTAAATATGGAATTCATCTATAATGAGTAAGCAAAAGATGCTTTAAAAAACACAGAACATTCCTACGGAAGATATATTTATTACCACTAGAAAAATGTAGTAAAACAACATACTTCTCAGCAACAACCTATTTGCCTCATGCTGAGCATCTTATGTCCAGATGTCTTTACAAGTTTGTGTTCTTTCTTCCTTTCATCCTGCTGTGCTTATTTAGCATTTCATAAGTCATGTTTTGCAGATGTAAGATCCTAGGTGCAGTGTCTTAGAAAACGAGAATAAGTTTAAGCCAGGGGTGCACAACCGTGCAATTGTCATTCAAAAGGCGACAGCGCTGAAAGCTGAAAATTGGCTTGGGTGAGAAGGTGTGTAAGTGCCTGGTATTGAAGTGGTTAAATAGCCTTGCAGGAGTTTAATGTAGTTTTTTGCATGTGTGCGGTGTAATATTCTTTTTCTATTAACAATACACTGTCACAATCGCAGGGACAGTGCATTCTAGCATGGTGTGGAAAAGGCCCTCAGTCTGGCATCGTTCCCAGCATGTTTATTTCAGCTTTGAGTCCAAATGATGGGCATGACTGCCAAGCAACCAGTATATTCAGGAATTATACAAAGAAATCATCTTTATTTCTCTTAGCAAAGCTTTTCTCAAACTCTTAAAAAACAAAGTAATAAAAGTTTGTAAAGTTTGAAAAATACTGTAGGTGTATGTACACAAACAGATGGCTCATATCATCATCAAACGAAGGCTGGTTATGCTGATAGTGTCTACTCTAGCAACAAACGTGTTATCTGTGAAGCACAAACCAAGAATACATCTTGTCTGCCAGCAGATTAAAAACACTATAAATGGTATTGACTATTAATCCTGAGGTTTTAGGCATTTTTTCCTAATGGCAGATCATTATACCGTAATTATTAACTTGCAAATATTCACATAGTAGACAAATTCTGGATGACCTTTGATAGTTCATAAAATTGAAAAACTTGTAAACACAACACACACCTTGATAACCTCCTATACTAAACTATGTAATCTAGTGTATAAAACAAGGAAGACAAGGCTGAAATAAATCAGGATTTTAGATGTGAATTTACTACATGTACTTAGGGATAAAAATATCTAAATACAAGATCTATGTCGTATGCCACGTACACACAACCGTTTTTCGGGTTGTAAAAGATGACGTTTTTTTAATGTCATTAAAAACGATGGTGTGTGGGCTCCAGAGCATTTTTCACTATGTAAAAAATGGATATTAAAAATTTAGAACATGCTCTAATTTTTAACATCGTAAAAAATGGTCGTGTGTGGGCTTTAACGACGTGAAAAAAACGTGCATGCTCAGAAGCAAATTATGAGACGGGAGCGCTCGTTCTGGTAAAACTAGCGTTCGTAATTGAGTAAGCACATTCATCACGTTGTAAGAGACTGAAAATCGTCTTTTACTAACACGAAATCAGCAAAAGCAGCCCAAACGGTGGCGCCATCCGAATGGAACTTCCCCTTTATAGTGCCGTCGTACGGGTTGCACGTCGCCGCACTTTGCTAGAGCATTTTTTTTTCACGATCGTGTGTAGGCAAGGCTGTTTTACCAATCAGGTTGAAAAAAGCTTTGTTTTTTCTAGACCATTAAAAATTTCATTTTTTACAACCCGAAAAACGGTCGTGTGTACACGGCATTCCTTAAATCTTGGTATGCTTAGCCTCAGGCCCCGTACACACGACCGAGCTTCTCGGCAGAATCCAGCGAGAAGCTCGCTGGGAGACATATTCTGGCGAGAAGCTCGATCGTGTGTACACTTCCGACGAGTGCCCCGTCGGGAAGCTCGTCAAACCAAAATAGAGAGCACGCTCTCTTTTTCCTTGTTGTTCAATGAGGACTTTGGCTCGACGAGCTTTTCCGACCGCTCATTGGGAACCTCGTCGAGCGGAACGATGAGTTTAGCCCGACGAGGTTCTCGTACGTGTGTACGCTGCCTTAGAGTATTCCTTCTAGACCTGTGCAGTAATTTAGTGTGAAACTTTTCCCCTGTGCAGGAGCTTTTTTTTATACAGACTGGTCACTGGTGCTCTCTCACCTTGTGCAGGGTGACTGGTCTTGCCTCTCCTTCATTTACCTGCAGGCAGCCTTTAGTGGGTGGAGCAGCTGGGCCCCTCCCACAGCCCTGCTCTCTGCACAGCCTAAGTACAGCATGGTGATGATATCACCACCACTTTAACAAGGTAATAACTGGGCATTTGAAGTGGAAATACATCCTCTGTGGCTATTGTAGAAAATATTTACTTTTAGCACAAAATAAAATCAGGAGCTTACACAGCTCTTATTTGGAACAGTCCAAATCATCATATTAGATAAACAGATTGTGTATTTGGAAAAAAAAAAAAAATGTATACATACACAAACACACACGCACATACATATATATACAGTATGCACAGTATTTCGAAGTTCACTGTAAGCGCTCTTTCTGGGAAATATCCGTTGCATGTGAAAAGCTCTACTGACATGCCTTATACTTCACAGTAACTCGATATAACAAAGTACTGACACATTTTTCTATACCACAAAATAACAGCACGCACCCCTTCTACATAGTTTCTATGAAATATCTGTCTGCCTTAATCACTTCTGCCATTCTCTACCTACTGAAATACTAAATGCACTTATTTTTTAGCTAAAAAATGACATCTTGGGGAACATGTGTATAATTTCATGTTTACATATGGATAAAAGTGGAACCTGCATAAAAATGCAAGGTCTAGTAATGTTGCAGCTCCACAGCCCGGGAAAAAAAAAATGTTCAGTGCAAGTCATAACTAATAAAAATATTTAAAGTAATATTATATTTAAATGTAACATTTATTCAGATGAATTCTCAGATTGCCAACAATAACGCAGGGATCAGGTACTGACTTGACTTGGGGATTTGGTGAGATGACATAGACATGCATTCTCACAAGAGTTGGTACCCTTAGCATTCCCAGGTTCCTATAAGAAGGCCCAGTGATGCTATGCTGGAACGTAAAAGGTAAGATATAGTATAACAATTTTACATTGTTTACTAATTTTCTGCTCTAAGTCCTTGCTTAAAAGCATAGCCGACATAGGCGTGCGCAGCCTATTACATTAGGGTGTGCACCTCAAACCAAAGCTCAAACACACATGCATCTCTGTGTGTGTGTATATGTATATATACTCTCTCTCTCTCTATATATATATAATCTATAGAGAGATAGAGATCTGCCACTGTGGATGTGGCCTGTGGACAAATGATCATGTAAAAAAAAAGAAGAAGAAAAAATGGGCAACTAATTGATAATCCTAACCTACCTCACCCTGACTTGTCACTAACTAAATATATATATATATATATATATATATATATATATATATATATATATATATATATATATATATATAGATATATACCTCTATCTATCTCTCTCTCTCTCTCCCTCTATATATATATATATATATATATATATATATATATCTATATATATATAGATATATATATATATATATATAGATTCTAGTCAGGGTGAGGTAGGTTAGGTGTACCAATTAGAGAGAAAGGAGTCATCGCTCCAGGTGGGATCACTAAATGGTTACAGGTGGTGCAGGATACCGAGGGTGCTGGGGGTGCACTAAGCAAAATGAGGACAAAGAAAAATGGATAGCCGCACTCCAAAACCTGATGGGTGTCTCTTTTATTCAATAGACAGCATGTACAAAAATAGGGTCACAGCAGTAGAAAACAAGGAGCAGCCGACGCGTTTCGCACTGGATCAGTGCTTATTCATGGATAAGCACTGATCCAGTGCGAAACGCGTTGGCTGGTTTTGGAGTGCGGCTATCCATTTTTCTTTGTCCTCAGGTTTATCAATTAGTTGCCCATTTTTTTTATTTTTATTCTTTTTTTTACATGATCAGACCACATCCACAGTGGCAGCCAGTGCCCTTCTCTCTCGCTGTCATACTTGCTCACTCAGCTCACCTTAACAAAACAGGCTGCCTAAAGCCACTCACAGCCTCTGCCGCAAACCAGTCCACTGCGCTGCCTGCTTCAGTGCCACTGCTTCTAATGGAGACAGGAGACGCAACGACGAGTCACAAGGCCGGAGGGGGGGGGGGGCGGAGTGCAGATTTAGATCACTGCGCTGACACCTGCTGGACCTGTAGCCGGTGCTACAGAATCTGCATCGGAAAATGCGGCTACAGTGTTACTCCACGGCGCTAGTTCCCTCCCTGCTCATTCTTCCCAGGCTCCAGAGACTAGTACACAGCTGTATTTGCCAGAGGCGGCTGGACATTACCCAGCCCAGGCACAGGCAGTGACTGTTACATACGTTGGGACTGAAAGCACAGCAGCTAGCAGGGATGATTAGGGTGTGCCTAGGCACACCCGGCACACCCCGTGCGCACGCCTCTGATAGCCGAGTACCATTTTCTACAGATTTAGGTTTACATGTTTTTTGTTATGTATAATATCCTCACACCTGTGTTCATATAACAATAGGTAAAAAAAAAAAAAAAAGGTAAATGAATGCAGCAGCTGTTACAAGACTTATCGGGGTTGATTTACTAATTACAAATAGACTATGCACTTTGCAAGAGCAGTTGCTCCAGAGCACTTTATCTCCCTCCCATATAGAGTATTTGCTACACTTCCTTTACACATTTACTCCTTTCCCTATTTACAGCGCAGCACTACCCTTTTTTCTATATCTTTTTTGGTCGGATAAACCTTCTAGTGCCGCAGCCGTACCCCCTCCCTTTTACTCTCCCCTTTCCACTACCCCTTGGTAGCGCGGTAATACTCACCCCCTCACTGCCTATAAAGAAACTCTGCTGACTTTCATTATTCAATTATGTGCAAACAAAACTGCTGTTTTTTTTTTATTTTTCTTGCATGTGATTGGGTATTCTTTTCAAAGTGAAGCTTTACCTCATTTACCAAGCTCTAAAGCAACTGCACTTGCAGAGTGCAACTGAACTTTGCAAAGTGCACAGTCTATTTGCCTTTAGTAAATCATCAATGTCTCAAAGCAAAACAAATACATCCCTGAACACTGGAAAACAGTTCTTAAAATAAATGTGACATAACCTACAATCACATTTAAAAAAAGTCCACGTGATGAAAATCTACTAATACAATCATGATAGTGCTCAGTAAATTAACCCTGTACTCTGCGCTATCCTAGGAAAGAGATTTTGGTCAGAATACCCTGTATAGCTGAAGAAAGCTCCTTCCTGGACAGAGCAGAGGTGGAAGGAGTGTGCAGACATTAAGGGGGTCGTAAAGGTTTGTTTTTTTATTTTCTAAACTGGTTCCTTTAACCAGTTGCCGACCAGCCCACCGCCATTCTACGGCGGCAGGTCGGCACTGGTGGGCGAGAGCACGTAGCTCTACGTCCTCCCTTTAGCGGCCGCTAGGGGGCACGCACGCTCGTTCGTTACAGAGCGGGGAACGGGAGGTATGTGTAAACACATACCTCTCGTTCCTGTCAGCGGGGGAAACGCTGATCTTCTGTTCATACAATGTATGAACAGAAGATCAGTGATTTCCCCTAGTGAGTCCACCCCTCCATACAGTTAGAACACACCCAGGAACATACTTAACCCCTTCCCCGCCCCCTAGTGTTAACCCCTTCACTGCCAATGGCATTTTTATAGCAATCCAATGCATTTTTATAGCATTGATCGCTATAAAAATGACAATGGTCCCAAAAAATTGTCAAAATTGTCCGATGTGTCCGCCATAATGTCTCGGTAAAAAACTCGAAAAAAACCGCTGATCGCCGCCATTACTAGTAAAAAAAAAAATATTAATAAAAATGCCATAAAACTATCCCCTTTTTTGTAAACGCTATAAATTTTGCGCAAACCAATCAATAAACGCTAATTGCGATTTTTTTTTACGAAAAATATGTAGAAGAATACGTATCGGCCTAAACTGAGGAAAAAATAAACATTTTTTATATATTTTTTGGGGATATTTATTATAGCAAAATGTAAAAAATATTGCATTTTTTTCAAAATAGTCGCTCTATTTTTGTTTATAGCGCAAAAAATAAAAAACGCAGAGATGATCAAATACCACCAAAAGAAAGCTCTATTTGTGGGAAAAAAAGGACGCCAATTTTGTTTGGGAGCCACGTCGCACGACCGTGCAATTGTCAGTTAAAGCGACGCAGTGCCGAATCGCAAAAAGTGCAATATGGTCCGGGGCTAAAGTGGTTAAGCTAGTGCATTGTTGGTTCACTTACCTTTTCCTTTGATTTCCCTTCTAAATGTTTTTTTTCTTTGTCTGAATTTCTCACTTCCTGTTCCTCCTCAGTAAGCTGTTCTGGCTGACTAACCCCCATGGATGGATGATGGGGGCAAGCTTACTGAGGAGAAACAGGCAGTGAGAAATTCAGACAAAAAAAAACATTTAGAAAGGAAAAAGTTAGTAAACCAACAATGCACTAGCTTAAAGCGATTGTAAACCCAGAAATAAAATAAAAATCCGCAAGACAAAGGCATAATGAGCTAGTATGACTAGCATACTAGCTCATTATGAATTTCTTACCTTAGATGGATGATGGGGGCAAGCTTACGGAGGAGAAACATGAAGTGAGAAATTCAGACAAAAAAAAACATTTAGAAAGGAAATTTAAGGAAATGATTTAGTGAACCAACAATGTACTAGCTTAAAGCAGTTGTAAACCCATAAATAATTAAAAAAAATAAACCTGCAAGACAAAGGCATAATGAGCTAGTATGACTAGCATACTAGCTCATTATGAATTTCTTACCTTAGATCGAAGCCCCCAAAGCCATCCTCGTCTCCCCCTCCGGCTGCAGTCATCTCTCTAGAAGGTTACTTTCGGGTATCGGCGCTCCGGCGCTGTGATTGGCCGGAGCGGCAATGACGTCACTCCGCGCATGCGCGCGGGAGCCAGCAAAGCCAGCATTAGCCATTAAGAAAACCACCATTCTCAGTGCACCTGCGCCGTTGTGCAAACACCTACAGGTAAGCCTTAATCTAGGCTTACCTGTAGGTGTAACTTCAAACAGAGGCTTTACAACCACTTTAAAGGAACCTATTTAGAAAATAAAAAACAAACCTTTACAACCCCTTTAAGCAAGGAACAACGATCCAAATCATTGGCATCAGGTCTTCTGGGAGGCCCCAGAGTTGCTACAGGGTTGTGATCTGAACCACTCCCTTTGAGCTTAGGATCTGACATACTGAGAAACAATACACACTATACACACCTGGGGTACTCAAAATTAAAGAGGTTATATGGCCAGAAGTAATAAAGAGGTCACTTCCCATAAACCTAGAGAGGCCAGCAGTTGGGAGGGAGAAGCTACCCAAACACTGAAAGGCAGGACAGGGTAAGCGTGGGCACAACATAGCTGTGAGTGATGCAGCACTAAATTCTCCAGTGTGTTTACCCTTTCAGAGAAAAAAAAGAAGAAAACGGTGATAATGTAGCATGCTCATATGGGGACAAGCCCCAGACTTAACATGGTCACCGGGCCTGGAAAGTATTCTGCAGCTAACAAACATAGTAACTAGGGTTGTCCCGATACCACTTTTTTAGGACCGAGTACAAGTACCGATACTTTTTTTCATGTACTCGTCGATACCCAATACCGATACTTTTTTTAAATGTCATGTGACAGTTTTCAAACCACAATACAGACTAAGGATATTTTCTTTAGAATTATGAAGAACTCTAACTCAAGACATTATAAAAGAATAAAAATGAGTAAAAATGAATAAAAAAAATTTATTTGCTTGTCAAGCAGTAGTAAAAAACTCAAAGAATTTTCACAGAACATGTTGATAAATACAAAAAAAGTATTCTATTTAGGTATCGGGAGCATTTGCGCGAGTACAAGTACTCCCGCAAATACTCGGTATCGGTCCCGATACCGATACTAGTATCGGTATCTGGACAACCCTAATAGTAACTATATACTGGAGTGCGCCGTTTGCAGAAACCAGTGAATATGTCACATTCCAGGCAATCTTTCCCCCTACCAGGAATAAACTCCCTAGGAAGTCTTTAAGGATCAGCATTTCATTAGAGGTTGTCACAGCCCTGGACCTGTACTGTGCTATGCAGCTAACAAATCAGTATACTGGGGTGTCTGGGCTATGCCACAATAGAGACCAGTGCATGAGGGTCACATTACATGCTAGCTGCCCAATCCTAATTCTGGTGGAGTCCTGGTATGACCTCCAAGGCAGTGCCAAGGATCAGGCGATCTGAACAATTGAATAATGAGTCTTAGCTTGGCAACATAACAAAGCATCTTAAATGAAGAAAAAAATAGTCTTGGTAAAATTAAAAATATCAAGGAAATGGGTAAACTTTTCTCTAAAGAGAAAAGACATCCACTCTTTTAGTAATAATCTGAAGTTTCATGGGAGTGAGAGAGATTTTACTTGGCTACTTAATTTTTTGTTTGCTATTGTCCTATTCCTCCTAAAGGTGGCAGTATAACTCACTGTTCCTGCATCTACTGATCGTGTCCCTCTATGAACAAATAGGGAAAAAAACACCCTAAAGTAACTGGTCTTCAATAAAAAGCTACCTGAATGTTATGTTTTACTGCACTTCAACTTTACTGTTTGCATTTTTTTCTTGATTCTAGATTTAAATATGCTACCTATTGTTAGGTACATTGTGGAGTGTGTAGAGGAAGTAATTCATTCATTAGCACACTGAGTGTGAATACATTGCCATGGCTGTGACTTCCTTCCTGGTGCTAGAGGGATGTATACTTTAACATACAATATAATGAGGATAGTGAAATCAAACAATCAGGAATTCAAAAAGATAGGGAGTATAAAACACATCATATGAAAACATAAATAACATGTTAATAGGCAGAATATAGAGCATGCACTAGTATAGTGTTTTGTCTAACTGCACCTATATCCCTGTAAGAAGAAATATAGACAAATCCCTGTGTCCGAGGTATGGTATGGGATTTTGAAGGTGCATATTGGAATATTCAAATATTCTTATTGTAATTATTTTAACTTTGTCCAAAGAAATTCATAAAAGATCACGTTTATATTGTTAAAACAGCTGATGTTATTCATAAATATATTTAACATGTAGAAAAAATAAGCCCTTGGGCTTTCACATTGACAATGCTGGGGCAGGATTATTTCCTATATATATACGCCTCAGTGTGAAAGGGGCCTTAAGGCTTTTGGAGAATTTTTGGTGATACTCCAAGAAATGGTGCAGGACATTATGTTTGGGGAGGCCTGCCTTTACAAACATAGGATGCTCTCCAAATCTTGCATGTAGTGTTCTAAAGGTACGGTCCACATATAACATCCCACAGGGGCAGGTGAGGCAGTAGACCGCAAACATAGAAGAACAGTTGTAGAAGGCATTGACATTGAAAGTTCTACCTTTGTGACTAAATGATTTTTGTCCATGCTGTACAGGCACAGAGGTTTTTTTACACTGGAACATTCCAACTAAGGCCTCGTACACACGATCAAATCTGTCTGCTGGAAACGGTCGGCCCGACCGTCCCAGCAAACAGATTCGATCGTGTGTATGGGCAAGTCGACGGATTTGGCCACCCGACAGATTTCAAAGCATGCTTTGAAATCTGTCGGCTGGGAACCCGTCCGCCCAACATGTCTGCTGGTTAGTACGCTAACCAGCAGACATGTCTTCTCGCACACGCGCCGAATGATTTCGACGCATGCGCGGAAGTGTTTTACTTCCTGGTGCGGTGACGTGGCGGCATCAACGTCACCGACACGTCAGCGCGCTGTCTGCTGGCGGGGATTTTGGTTTGCTCGTGTGTAAACGCGAGCAAACCAAAATACCAGCAGACAGATTTGTTCAAATCGGTCGGACATACCGTTTTGAACAAATCGATTGCCTCGTGTGTACAAGGCCTAAGAGGATCAGTGTAAGCAGAGTTTTTCTTCTAGGTTTCTTCTCCTGATAGACTTAATTTTGCTAGGGGCAACTTTCTCTTTTATGTTTGGGGCCTTCCTGTAATAAAACTGGGGAATCGCTATGACAGTGGTTTTGAGAAGGGGATCTTGTTGTAATATGGACCAATGTTTTTGAACACTTTCTTCATCCTCCAATGTTTATTGTGGTATTATGTAATGAATCTGACTCCTGAATTTTCCAGTATCTGTGGTTTTGGCTTAGGGATATCATCAGTATTGTAAAAAAAGATGTGCTACTCCCGACCAGCCCAGGTGAATAAACAATAAAAAGTGGCCTCAGCATCGGGTATGATTAAGCTAAGCAAAATGCATCAGGGTGTGAGGTTTGGACATGAAGGCTGAGGCCACTCTTTATTGTTTATTCACCTGGGCTGGTGGGGAGTAGCAGTGATACTTTCCTCTTTACATTTACTAACCGCCTGGATTGGTTTTAGGTCAAGCCTGCATCCCATGTTTTGGGACACAGGGATATGCTTTCATCTCTACTTTAAGCGGTGCCAAAAGCATTTAAACAGTTCCTTTTTTTATAAGTAATGTACTCACATAGCCCCCCAATGTAATTATGTACAGCAGCATGTTGCGTGTTCAGTGAACTAACAGGGAGTTGAAGAAAAGGTGAGCCAGCTGTTTCTTATTAATTTTTCCGATAGCAGAGATAGCTGAACAAACAGCTGGACTTCAGTCACTAATTATACTAGTTTACAAGGTAGGCATTAGTGGCTACCTGCTGCCTATATCAAATATTAACCGCCTATTATGGAAACATGAAAGCAGAATCTTCCTGCTGAGTTAGGCATTTTTGGTGCTCTGGTAAGTCACCCGTGAGTGTTTCAAGTCACAATTTACAACAGTAAATTAGAAAGAACTAATACAATTGCACAATGTAAATTTTACTGCCTTCCACTGTCCTTCACTGAACTGGACTCCTTAAATAACCTCTGTCACATCATAACTGTGCCTAAAACCCAGTCATTTTTGTTCATTTTTATTTTTTATCAGTATCAACAAAGCTGTAGCACTACTCTGCAAATGGATACATGATGGACACTGCTAATATTTAACACATGCCTGTTATACATAAGAGAGAAAAAGAACTGCTGTAAGCGATGCTCTAATAATGAGTAGAAAAGGAATTGTAACAGCCTTTGAAGTTGACAGAGGCAAGATAAAAGCAACATAAACCATCCTATTTATTCACTAAAGGCTTCTAAACAGATTGCTGACGTGGATACAGACAGTAGAAATGTATCAGCATTTTATGTATGGCCATGTTCTTCAGTGTTTTCTATCAGATGTGCATGACTGCACATACAGTACTTTGTATGGAATGGGTCATTCTGCATAATATAGGGCTGTCTTAGCATACAGGATTCCAAAACACATTTAAGATATTCCTGACATCAACTGCTTTATCAGATTTTATTATAATAGCATATTATTGCTTCCTACAGAGAAATAATGGCACAAACTGAACCTTCAAGATGTTATCTGTCACATCCAAGGATCTCTTCTGAAGCTGGAGGCCACAAATTATACATTTCTATAAGCATTGTCAGTTCCATGCCAGAGCACACCTGTCGTAGTGAGCATCATAGTGAAGTGCCTGCCCAGATCTAGCTTGCTTCTAGTAGTTGAGCCGTGGAAACTTCCAGCACTGAATGTGCAAGAGACATGGCAGGTTCCCAGTAGGCACAATGCTCCCAGGACGAGATGACATCCTCTATTCTCCCATCTCTTCTGCTTTTTAACTTTTATTTAGTATGCATTGTTCATTAATGTACCTAAACCTTAAAAACGTTGTAAAGCTCCGTAAAACTACAAACTTTTTTTAAATGCATAAAGCTATAAGAGCTAAATATTGTTTTTCATCTTGCAGAGATAATAAGATAATGTAGGTATTGAGCACACTTGGGGCTCATTTCCACTGGCGATTTTACAGCCACTTTTCTGAGCGTTTTTTGCAGCTTAAAAACGCCTGTCCATGTTAGTTTACGGCCTCATGCCCACCATGACTTTTTGAGCTGTAGATGGCTGAGACGTTTTTAAGCTGCAAAAAAACGCGGGACCAGTGCGTTCTGAAGCTCCAGAGCTGTAAAAACGCCAGACATTAAAAACGCTCAAAAACGCTGTCGCGGCGTTTTTAAAGTTCCAGCTCCAAAAAAAAAATAATAATAATTTTTTCTAACATAAACATGGACAGACGTTTTTAAGCTGTAAAAAAACGTGGCTGTAAAAACGCCAGTGGAAATGAAGCCTTAAGGCTGACTGAAAACAGACAAGCAGTACAAGATATACACAGAGCAAATTTTGTGGTTGAAAGGCTATAGCAGCTGCTAGCGATATATGCAAGACAAGCCGCAGGCTGGTTGTACCCAAGTTGATCAATGGATCAACTTGGTACATTCAGCTTCCCCATTAACAGTTCGAATCTTGGTCGGTTCCTGCTAAAAAAAATTGAACCGTGTATGGCCGGGCCAACATAGGTACATGTATCATGCAGCACTTTTCTTTATCTCTTGGCATGCCTTAATTTCAGCCAAACATCTATAGGACCATTTGTCATACATTTTTCAATTTTTTTTGCCCAAAAAAAATAAAAAAATTAGGGGACAGTTTAAAACATGTGTGGACCTACTAGTCATAAGTTAATTACAATTCATGAGCTATATGGCCTTTAACCACTTGAATCCCCGTTTATCGTCAAATGACGGCGACAAATGGGATCTGAATATCCCAGCCGCCGTCATTTGACGGCATCGTCTTCTCCGACCACTAGGGCGCACCCGGCGCATCCCCGAGATGCCGACGTGTGTGCCTGGCGGTCTTTTTTGTTTATAGCGCAAAAAATAAAAACCGCAGAGGTGATCAAATACCACCAAAAGAAAGCTCTATTTGTGGGAAAAAAAGGACGCCAATTTTGTTTGGGAGCCACGTCGCACGACCGCGCAATTTTAATTTAAATCGACGCAGTGCTGAAAGCTGAAATTTTGCCTGGGCAGGAAGGGGGTATATGTGCCCAGTAAGCAAGTGGTTAAACAACCCCCCCCTCCCACCCCCAACACCTTTTCTGACAGGTCTCATATTATTACTTCATTGTTGTCTCCCACTCCTCTTGCGCACGCTCACAATAGTCAATAACAGAATTATATGGAGACTGAAGATTCTTTTTAAGGCCATGCATGCAGCCTTGAATAATGAATGGGCTCAAATCACACTATATTGCATGTGATCTGCACAGGAATGCAAGGCGTTTCCTGTGTGATTCACATGCAAGTTATAGTGTAAACCAGGGTTTAACTGCTTCCCGACCGCCCACCGTCATATTACTGCGGGACGGTGGAGCGGTCTCGCGGGAGCACGTAGCTCTACGTCCTCTACTTTTCGGCCACTAGGGGGCGCGGGCGCGCCACCGGCGGCCGGCGCGCGCTCCCCCCGCACGCCCCCGAGTCCCGAGGCACCCGCGATTGCTCGTTACAGAGCGGGGAACGGGAGGTATGTGTGTAAACACATACCTTTCGTTCCTGTCAGCGGGGGAAACGCTGATTTTCTGTTCATACAGTGTATGGACAGAAGATCAGTGATTTTCCCTAGTGAGTCCACCCCCCATACAGTTAGAACACAAATAGGAACACGCTTAACCCCTTCCCTGCCCCCTAGTGTTAACCCCTTCACTGCCAATGGCATTTTTATAGTAATCCAATGCATTTTTATAGCATTGATCGCTATAAAAATGCCAATGGTCCCAAAAATGTGTCAAAAGTGTCCGCCATAATATCGCAGTACCGAAAAAAAACGCTGATCGCCGCCATTACTAGTAAAAAAAAAATATTAATAAAAATGCCATAAAACTACCCCCTTTTTTGTAAACGCTATAAATTTTGCGCTAACCAATCGATAAACGCTAATTGCGATTTTTTTTACGAAAAATATGTAGAAGAATACGTATATCGGCCTAAACTGAGGAAAAAAAATGTTTTTTATATCTTTTTTGGGGATATTTATTATAGCAAAATTTAAAAAATATTGCATTTTTTTCAAAATAGTTGCTCTATTTTTGTTTATAGCGCAAAAAATAAAAACCGCAGAGATGATCAAATACCACCAAAAGAAAGCTCTATTTGTGAAAAAAAAAGGACGCCAATTTTGTTTGGGAGCCACGTCGCACGACCGCGCAATTGTCAGTTAAAGCGACGCAGTGCCGAATCACAAAAAGTGCTCTGGTCTTTGGACAGCAATATGGTCCGGGGCTAAAGTGGTTAAAGCAATTGTAAAGGAACAAATAACAAACATGTCTAAAAGTACCTACAGGCCTGAACCTCCTCTTCTCGACCCCGCTCCCTCATCACTGTAGTCAATATTCCCAATGAGGAGGGAGACAGCAGTGAGCCGCTGCTCTCGTGTATGTCGTGTATGTCTCTGGAACAGATTGGGCAGTGAAGCTTTTTTACCTTAATGCATAGAATGTAAAAGGAGGGCACAACCCTTTGGCCCCTCCTTCATGGGTCTGCAGTCACCCCCTCCCTCCCCCCACTTTTTTTTCAGTATATAGGTTAAGGGTATTTGTGCGTATACTGCCCTTTTAAAAATCCTGCAGGTGTTCCACGTGGGATTTAAACAGCCAATGGGAGCACCTCTAAGGTGCTGGAACAGGTATAGAGCCTATAAAAGGGGGCAAGAACCGGAAATAGTCCACTTTGGACCTCCTAGCAAATAGCTGCAGGACATGTGCCTCAATATGGAGTCGCTTTTGAGGCAGCTGATTGAAAAGGCTGAGGGCAGTGAAGGTGAGGCATGGCTACAGAGTTGTTTGGAGCTGGGTGCAGGCCAGGGGACAGCGGAGGAGCCCAGGAGCATTGTGGACAGCGGTGCAGCAGCACAGCAGAATGCGGGGGGGGGGGGGGGTTCCGGCTGCAGGTGTAAGGGCAGAAGAGATGGGCCCCATCTCCCCCTTAGCGTGGATTGGTCAGAGAGAGAAGAGGCAGGTCCTGCAAACGTGGAGAGAGACAGCGGGTGGCGCCACCGCCCACGCCTACAGCGGTTACTAGGCTCCCAGAGTATGCTGCAAACGGCCAGCTGATATCTCCACCAGCCTCAGTCCCATCTTTACAGGAATCCTTAGCAGGCTGGGAAGATCAAGATGCTGTAGCAGCCTCCATGCATAGTGCTGCACCCAGCCAGGACACACAGCAAATGGGGAATGCAGGTGAGTACAGACAATTGCATGTTTTATCAGATTTGGTCAGTTCTCTGACCAAGATTGTTCAGTCAATGTCTCATGTTAACCCTGTCAATGCTGTTAGTGTGCCTGTTCCTGTAGTGGTTTCTTTAACCACTTAAGACCCAGACCTTTAGTCAGCTAAAGGACCCGGCCAGGTTTTGTGATTCGGCACTGCGTCGCTTTAACAGAAAATTGCGCGGTCGTGCGACGTGGCTCCCAAACACAATTGGCATCCTTTTTTTCCCACAAATAGAGCTTTCTTTTGGTGGTATTTGATCACCTCTGCGGTTTTTATTTTTTGCGCTATAAACAAAAATAGAGCGTCAATTTTGAAAAAATAAAATTGCTGGTGTGATGGCTTAAAGGGGTCCAGAGCTACGTGGCAGCCTTTTCCAACTCTTTGATCATGTACTGGAAGCGTATAAGAATTTTGGGGGTTTTGGTTGGTTTCATTATGATGAATCCTTCCGTCAGAAGTTGGCTGTTCACCATGAATGAAAGATGTGGGCTTGCAGTTGAATTTGATTTTGCCACAAAAACCCAGTGGAATTAGAGCGACACAGGGAATGCAGCAGTTCTGGCATACCGTAAGGGGGTATGCTTTGCGTTTAATGAATCACAATGCAAGTGGAGCACATCTTGTCGCTACAGACACAAATGTTTGTTTTGTGCAGGGGGGCATCCAGTAAAGAAGTGTTATAAGAAAGCTGTGCTGTTCTGAGTCAGCATGATCTTTTTTACAAGAGCACACACGAGTGAGCCCACAAAACATGCGCCCTTGGTTGGAGCAGTATCCAAACAGGGAGAAGGCTCATTTATTGCTTAATGGTTTTGAGTTTGGTTTTCCTATTCTGGAATTCAAGGGTGCAGGTTGCAAGGTAGTTCCCCACCTACAATCTGTTTCAGCTTTTCCTCAGGTTGTATGGGTAAAGATTAGGAGAGAGATTAAGGATGACTGTATTGCGGATGCTTTCCTGTCTCTTCTCAGAGTTTTAGAATTTCACCCCTTGGTGTGGTGCCCAAGAAGGAGCCCAATACTTTTAGGTTAATTCATCACCTCTCTTTTCCTCAGGGTTATTCACTAAACAATGAGATTGATGAATCTATGTGTTCAGTGTCGTATTCAACCTTTAAGGGTGCTATTGATAAAATTTGGGTTTTTGTCAAGGCAACTTTACTGGCAAAAGTTGATGTCAATTCAGCTTTTCGGCTCTTGCCTGTACACCCCACTGCATTTAATTTGTTATGGTATTATTAGGATAGATTTTATGTCTTTGATAAATGCCTGCCTATGGGCTGTGCGTTATCATGTGCATATTTTGAAAATTTCTCTTTGTTTCTGAACTGGGTGGTCTGTTTTGAAACAGGTTGGGAGGGAGTTGTCCATTATTTGGATGATTTTATGTTTATAGGTCCCCAGGGTACTAATATTTGTAGTTTCACTAGCAGCCGTCAGTTTCTATGGAGTCTTGTTGGAATTTTGGTTGCCAGTCAGTCAATTTGATAAGATTAGGTCATTAATTGCAATTTTTTAGAGAAAGCAGAAGTTCATACTTAAAGACATGCAGACCCTGTTGGGCCTCTTGGCCTTTACATGCTATGTCGTGCCTCAAATCTCCTTTTTCTCCTTTCCGCTTACATGTTCTCTTAAGGATGACATGATGGTTTGGTAAAACTTTAATGCTAGGTCCTTTTTTAGGAGGATTTTGTGGCTGCAGATGCTTTTCAGTTGTTCATGGATGCAGCAAGGTCGTGTGGATATGCAGCCATATGGGACACACATTGGAGTTGTGGAGCCTGGCCGGAATCTTGGGTTCTCAAAAAAGCTGCCAGGAATATTGTCTTACTAGAGCTCTTTCCGGTAGTGGTGGCGGTTGAGTTGTGGGATTCTGAGTTCAAGAACAAGCATATATTACTGCATACAGATAACAAGGGTGTGCTATACGTGGTAAATTGTTTGTCCCTAAAGTCGCTTTGTCCAGTTTTTATAGCACTTAGTATTTTTGTCTTTAAAATACAATATTTAGTTGAAAGCTATGTTTTTCAAGCGGTTCGGGTATCAGGAATTCGGTCACCTCGCATACTTGGTGCGGACTATGAGTCTTCCTGGCGCAAATGGGTGAACTTTGCCAGATTTTGTCCAGAGGAACCTTCGGAGGGAGCTGCTTATCCTATACTCACAAAGTGAAAATGTTAGCCGGGTTTTCCTTTTTCTTTAAAGTAATTATATATATATATTTATATATATATATATATATATATATATATATATATTTTACAACATATCATACTTACCTCCACTGTGCAGCTGAGTGGCCCCGAACACCGTATTTTAAAGGTCCCCCGATGGCTTTTGCGGCTCCTTCCCGCATGAGATAACCCCTTGGGAGAAACGCCCTCCCAAGGGGTTACCTTGCGGGCATGCTCCCGAGTCATTCTTTCGGCGTCCATAGCAGCAGAATGTATGACTCGGCCCCGCCCGCACGTCACTGGATTTTATTGACAGCTGGGAAGGCCAATGGCTAGGCTGCTATCAATCTATCCAATCAAGAGCCAGGACCCCGTGGAGAGAGGAGTGGCACGTCGTTTCTGAGGGAAATTCGGGGCTCAGGTAAGTAAAACGAAGGTGCTAGGGGGCCGGTGACTGACAGTTTTTTTTTTCATCTTAATGCATAGGATGCATTAAGGTGAAAAAACACGAGGGTTTACAACCTCTTTAAGCTTAGGAAACTTCCGGCCTGTACTCATTTTCTTGCAGTTTGTGTGGGGTAACCCTGAGTATCTGTGCATCGGATTTTGAGGCTGCACTGTTCAGAACGGCCTTTGTACTTGCGTTCTTCTGGGCTTTTAGGATTTCTGAGATGGTCCCACCCAACAAAACAAGTTCTGAGGGTGTACGATTGGATCAGATCCTCTTGGGGAAGTTGGTGCTTACAGTATTCATTCAGTGATCCAAGACGGATCAGCTAAGCAGAGGTCATTGGCTTTCTATTCCTGCTGATAAGGATGTTGGTATTTGCCCAGTGGAAATGGTTCGTCAATACCTTTTAGTATGCATTTACGTGGGGCATTTACTGGTATACAGATGGTCTTCCCCTAACCAGATATCAATTTGACTTTGTTTTCAAGAAATGTTTAAGAATTTTGGGCTTGCAAGATTTTTAAGTTTATACCACATTCTTTAAGGATTGGCGCAGCATCGGAAGCTGCCAGGAGAGGTAGTTCAGAAGCTGACATCAGAGCTTTAGGCAGGTGGGAGTCCAAGCGATATCAAGTTCATATACGTCCTAATCTTTTTCTTTAATTTTCCAGGTGGCCAATGTTATGTCTGGATCCTCTGGCACTCCTATATTTTCTGGGCGCGCAAGAGAGCGGCTCAACTGAGTTGTTCGTAGAATCTATCTTTGCCTGGCGACCGATTCACGGTACTGTGGAAGGGTGTGAGGGGCCTTGAGTGGAGTCAGCTCTACCTAATGCTATCCAGATTGTATCAAAACTGGCCATCCCCTTCCATTTTGATTATACACATGGGTGGAAAGGATTTGGGGAGAATGAGAACGCTAGATTTATTATTCTCAATGAAAAATTATTTATACAGATTTAAGCTGACCTCTACTTATACTAATATCATATTCTCGGAGATTGTTCCATGCTTGTCTTGGCTTTATTCTCCGAAATGCTTAGTCATGGAAAAAATGAGAAAAGGGATAAATAGGGTGCTGGAGAAATATTTGCCTCTGTTGGATGGCTTTTCTTACAGGGACATTGACCTTGAACGAGCTATTACAGGATTGTATCGCCAAGACAGGGTGCACCTCTCTGAGGTAGAAGCCCTATATATTTAATCTGGGGCTACAGTGGTGCATCTATATGGTCGTGGGGTTGGGTTGGGCTGGTGGGTGTTTTATTGCAGTTAAATTGCTCGAGTTCTGAGAAACTGAGCATTATTGGTGGTATTAGTAAATAATTCATTGTTATAAAGATATGAATTGAATTGATATGATTGAATAAAGATATTATTGACAATATTATGATTTGGATGTTTTTGGTAAACCAATAAATAAAGCCGCAGCCATTTCATGCCATTATCTCTTTGTTGGTCGTTTATGGGATGTTGTTGATGGGGGGTGTGGCCTGCGGTCCCATGCATTAAAAAAAAAAAAAACTTGCGGCTTTGGAACCACTTTAAACCCAAAACCAATAATGTAATATATTGCAGCTTACTGATCATTAGGTGTCGTGGCTACATCGTTTTATTGTTTTTGTCTTTTTCCCCCACTGCGTTTTACCTGGTGGTGATCTGACCAGTAGCACACCTCCTGTATTACTGAGACACAACTTTGGACTAATGAGCTGAGGAGACTCAGCAGACAGCAGCATTGTCAGTCTGTAGGGAGTGTAGTGTTAAATGTATTAGCAGATTTAGAACCATTGACAAATTGAAGCCAAACTTTAACTCACACAGTATAAGCAGTTACAGCAAACTGTTCCCCCCCCCCCCTTGTGGGATAAAGGTTTTGTTTGAATAAATAAAAGCTGATTGTTTTAATCATCCCTACCAGTGTTAAGTGGTGTGTCTCATCCATGTAAAGTAAACTAATACATTCTGGTGGAGAGTTTGTGCTATGAAAAACAACAGACTGGCTTACCAGATGAAAATAGAAGAAAGAAAGAAAGAAAGAAAGACAGAAAGAAAGACTACAAAAGGAAACCAGCCATCACATTTAAGAATTGGTAAGCTGCATAATAATACATGTTTGCTTTTGGGTTTAATACGGCTTTAAAGTGTTACTAAACCCCTAAGGCCGCGTACACACGATCAAATCTATCTGCTGGAAACGGTCGGCCCGACCGTCCCAGCAGACAGATTCGACCGTGTGTAGGGGCGAGCCGACGGATTTGGCCACCCGACAGATTTCAAAGCATGCTTGGAACCCGTCCGCCCGACATGTCTGCTGGTTAGTATGCTAACCAGCAGACATGTCTTCTCGCATACGCGCCGAATGGTTTCGACACATGCGCGGAAGTGTTTTACTTCCTGGTGCGGTGACGTGGTGGCGTCAACGTCACCGCCACATCAGCGCGCCGTCTGGCGGCAGGGATTTTGGTTTGATCGTGTGTACACGATCAAACCAATATGTCCCCAGCAGAAAGATTTGTTCAAATCGGTCGGCCCGACCGATTTGAACAAATCTGTCTGCTCGTGTGTACGCGGCCTAATAGTAAAATTAGTCTGTATATGCAGTAAAGCATACTTATATTCACTGTGGAACCTAAGGGGTTAATCCTCCACATTGTGTAAAAAGGCTGTTTGATGGACAGATCCTCCTCTCTTTCTCCTGTCCCCTGATAATTTCCTAAAAACACACAGTCTATGGAGTCAGGCTGCACATGCTCGGTTTGGTGTGTAGTGCTAGACAGTTTTTTTTCTTGGGAGAGTGTGTGTGATCAGTACAAGGCCAAACAACACTGCCCAGACAGAGTCAGGGGTCTTGCAGTCTCATAGGTCAAAAAACTCCTACAAACTTTAACCAGTGCTTGACTGGACACTGCTAGAAGTCACAATACTGCTCTAACTGCTGATGAGAAAAGGTATTTAGCGGTTTATATTTACTAAAATAATTTCATTTCCATGTTCTGTGTAGTGTGGGAGACCAGATATATTGAATGCAGGGTCCTGGTTTTAGTAACACTTTGAGGTATCAGACTTGTCAAGGGGGATGAGGAAGGCAATTGGAGCCCAATAAGTGTAACCCCATTAAAAGCAAAGTTAGTATTTATTGTGTAGTGTTACAACAGGTTATAACAGAAACTGCAGTTTGGCAAAAATACATCAGCACAGAAAATACTGTGGTATTATTGTTCTCCAAATAAAACATATTGTACAAAGCACATATCTAGTAAAATCTTGATTATCTGTTTATGATTAATAGTATGCTTGATCAAAAGGATCTAGAGGGCCAGGTCTATCTTTTTGGCAGTAAAATGTTATCTGAGCCAGGTTTTACATAATAAAGGAAAGTTAAATTAAAGGAAAAACAATCAGGAAAAACCTTGAATGACACAAGTCATTAAATGTTTAGCTACATGCTTGCCAATGAAGTATATAAAAGACGTGCTAGCTGAATGAAATGTAGCACAGTTTTCAAAATGCTACATACAACACAGGTGCTTGGAAATAACTGATGTTTGCTTTGTAACATAATCAAGACCGTGTGTGTACGAAGAGCCACTGCCAATCACAATCATAGCTGGGTTCCACCCACTTCTCCACCAATCCACTTACTTATTCTAAACCAACACTGTGGGATACTTTGTAAATAGGCCAGATGTGAGTAAGAACTAAAAACTGTTGAAACTGATGTGTTTACTTAATTTGCTAAAAAGAAAGAAAAAATGAAACAGAATAACAGCAAATCAGATAAGACCTAAAGTTGATTATGCAACACTTACAAATGATTTCTCAAAAAGCAACAATTTTCAGGTTTTGTAGTTCCCTAATATCTAAAAAAAAAAAGAAGCACCAGATATTACAAATAAAGTGGGTGCATGTAATCAGGGCCATCTTTACCGCAGGGCAAATGGGGAAGCTGCCCTGGGCCCTGCCATTATTGTGGGGCCAAAAGCAGCTGCTCCCTGAACTGGCAAATTGTTTTCCCGGTGTAGCTGAGCTGCCGATTACAGGGGTGCATTGACCGTTTGAACACTATTTGCGGCCAGCAGGGGGCCCCATAAGAGGCTCTTGCTTTCTTTATTGGATTGCCATGCCATCCGGTGGAACAATAGAGAGCCGGCCGTGTCCTTCGCATCTGCCTTAACACTACTACCAGCCCAGACTCGCTTCCGCGGTCTCCGCCTGCGTGCATTATGACAGTCTTGTGACCAGCAGTGGGCCAGACTCTTCGGATGGTACACATGGATGGGACTCGCGGGGAGAAGGCTGCTGGACTCGCATTACAGGTGGCCGTCTGAGGGGTGCGGGAAGATGGAGGCCTGTAGGTGAGACATGTGTTGTTGTTGCTGTTCAGAGAGCCACACCCCGTAGGAGGTTGTGAGTGTCACCCAACCCCATCATACCCTGTATACACCCAGCCTGCATCTGTCACCACCCATCATATGTCTGTATTGTGTACAGTCACTCCCAGGGCTCTGTCACCCTCCTGTCAGCAGTGAGCTCTGTCTTATCATTGCTTGTTTTTACCCCTCCCTGGGTTGCTCCTAGCTACAGGGGCCTGTGTGGCCCTCCTGTCCTATCAGTGTAGCTGAGCGATCTCCCCTCCCACCGCTGCATGGGCCACTGCGGTCTCTAAACGGCTGTACTATCAAGGAAGACGTGCAGTTGAGGGATCTCTGTGTATTTACACTCTGCCTGCCACCCCTTTCCTCTGTCTAAGCAGAACAAGCAGCCAATCAGACTTAAGGGGCATGATGGGACATGTAGTCCCAATGAATGAACTATTCACTGAAGCCCATAGTGCCTGAATATACCTTTGAGAGCGCAAGATTTGCCTGGGCAAATATTCAGTGCAGTGTTCTGGCGAGTTAGTGAGAGGAACTTGTGGTACAGATCCCCCCCAGAGAGACTGATCTGCTGAAAAACAAGTACCATGTGGGGGGGGGGACAGCAAGAGCGAGAGGACTATGTTGCTGAGCCACTGCCAGGCTACAAACCTTGCTGCACTGCTTACCGTAGTCATCACGGGGACCCCCAGAATCCTGATTGAAGGGACCACTGCTGCTGTGTCACTGGATCTGGTAAGAGTGCTTTGCAGGTTACTTGCTACCACCACTAGAGAATGAGCTATTAGGAACTACATAACCATCTATCTTATAGCTGTGGTACCAGTAGCAGAACTTCTAGGATTGCAAAGGTTGCACTTGCGACCGGGCCCTGGGGTTCCGCCACTGTGGGGTGCTCCAGGTGGCAGGAAAGGGGCCCGCTGAAGAACGTGCCAGGGACAGATCCCCCACACCCCAGCAAAGGTCAGGTGGCTCCCTGAGGCAGAGCCTAGTGCAAGGCTCGTAGTGATTGGGCGGGATTCAGAGAGGGTTGCAGGAAAGAAAGCCGGGGGGCCCTAAGAAAATGTTTGCCCAGGGTCCAATCAGTATTAAAGACAGCCCTGCATGTAATATGAATATTTCAAGTAGAAGTCCCAGCTTAACTATGCTTTAAGAGGAAATAAAGCATCCTTAAAAAAATACACCCTGTAAGACAAAGGCATAATGAGCTAGTATGCATAGCAGTTAAGGGGGGCAGCAGTGTTAAGCTTAGTTAGTTCTAGTGTTGAATTCCACTTTAAAACTAAACTTCTGGCACAAAATATGTATTTAAATAAATTCTTCAGTAGCCACAAAGGATATAAACCCAGTTTGTGTGCAACAAATACCTAAACCCTGTTATTACCTTGTAAAATCATCAAATGAAACTTGAGTCCATTCTCCCACATTACATCTTTGAAAGAAGACTGAAGATGTGTGCAGGAGTCTATATGAGATTACTATATTATCCAGGTAATTTTCCAGCTGACATAACTGGTTCTGCACCTCAATACAGAAGCGGCTCTCTAATTAGGCAGGTTAGGCGGTTGCCTAAGGACTCGCGCTTCCAGGGGCCTCGCAAAAATGTGCCTAAGTTGTGTTTGGAAATGTCCCCCAGTCGTTGTCCATCTTTAATACGGGGGAAAAGCCTGCGCTGTCCGCAACTACTTTTCCCAGCCGCAGGCGGGTGGGCGGACTGACCACTTGAGAACTTCTCGAGGTCCCCAGGTCAGTGGATGGCTGTATGCATTTCCCTCCCTGACTCCTCCCCCTTCTGCTGCACTCTGCCAATCGCGTGCATGCAGCGGCTGAGCAGCTCCGGCTTTTCTCCCTGGGATGGATGGCCTGTAATGGAGGACTTGCCTGAGACGCCGCATCTTTGAGGAGCCAGTCTGCCTGCCACAGCCTTAAGGTACTGCAGTCTGCATGACACTGACAGCATCCCGGCTGTGATGTCCAGATCGAGGGAACCCCGAAAATTAAGTCTGCCAGCCGCCCGTGACCTCACAGCCCTAAGTGACGCAATTTATGCCATCTGGCATATGATGCCACCTACTGACCCCTACTGATTAATCATAATCCTCCTCATCATCCCCTTGTTCCTGGCATCTCACTACCCTATTTCATCCTGTCATCATACTTCCTACCAACTTAAATCCTGTCATCATTTCTATCCTCACCATAATCCCCCTGTGCCTGGCATCCTACTACCCCACCCTGTGTCATCTTCATCCTCCCCTGCACCCCACTGCCAGCTCTCTACCACCCCACCCCGTCACCCCCCTGCATCCTATTGCCAGCTTCTTACCACGTCACCTCCACTGCTAACTTCCTACCACCCCACCCTATCATCTTCATCCCTCCCTGCACCCCACTGCTCGCTTCCTTCCACCCCACCCCCATCACCCCCCCTGCATCCCAGTGCCAGCTTCCTACCACCTCGCACCCATCACCTTCATCCCCTCTGCACCCCACTGCCAGCTTCCTACCACCCCACCCCCTGTCATCTCCCCTGCACCACACTGCCAGCTTCCTACCACCCCACTCCGTCATCTTCATCCCCCCTGCACCCCACTGCCAGCTATCTACCACCCTACCCCCATCACCCCCTGCATCCCAATTCCAACTTCCTACCACCCCACTCCTGTCACCCCCCTGCATCCCAGTGCCAGCTTCCTACCACCCCATCCCCATCATCTTCATCCCCACTGCCAGCTTCCTACCACCCTATCCCCTGTCATCTCCCCTGCACCCCACTGCCAGCTTCCTACCACCCCGTCATCTTCATCCCCCTTCACCCCATTGCCAGCTTCATACCACCCCACCCCTGCACCCCACTGCCAGCTATCTACCACCCCACCCCTGTCACCCCCCCTGCTAGCTTCCTACCACCCCACCCCCTGTCATCTCCCCTGCACCACACTGCCAGCTTCCTACAACCCCACTTAGTCATCTTCATCTCATCCCCCCTGCACCCCACTGCCAGCTATCTACCACCCCACCCCCATCACCCCCTGCATCCCAGTGCCAGCTTCCTACCACCCCATCATCTTCATCCCCACTGCCAGCTTCCTACCACCCTATCCCCTGTCATCTCCCCTGCACCCCACTGCCAGCCTCCTACCACCCCACCCCCTGTTATCTCCCCTGCGTCACACTGCCATCTTCCTACCACCCCACATCCATCATCTTCATCCCCTCTGCACCCCAATGCCAGCTTCCTACCACCCCACCCGCTGTCATCTCCCCTGCACCCTACTGCCAGCTTCCTACCACCCCCATCATCTTCATCCCCCTGCACCCCAATGCCAGCTTCCTACCACCCCACCAGTATCATCTTCATCCTCCTTGTACCCCTCTGCCAGCTTCCTTTCACCCCAACCCCTGTCATCATCACCCCCCCATGTACCCCACCCCTATCATCATTCCACCTGTATCCCACTACCAGTTTCCTACCACCCCACCCCCTGCAATCGTCATCCTTCTTTTACCCTACTGCTCGCTCCCTACCACCCCACCCACTATCATCATCATCGTCCACATACCCAACTTCTGACATCCTACCACCCTGCCCCCCCATCATCCCCCTGTACCCCACCTCTAGCATCCAACCATCCTATCCCCATCATCATCCCCCCTGTACCCCACTGCCAGCTTCCTACCCACCCACTGTCATCATTATGCCAATTTGCTGACCTCCTACCACCCCACCCATTTTTATCAACATCCCCATCATCCCTCTGTACCCCACCCCTGGCATCCTACCACCCCACCCCCTTGCAAATTAGTCCAATCGGATACGGGTCATGTAAGTATATAAAGAACAAACCATAGTGCTCTCTGCAAATAAAAATACATTTAATGAGATATATTGCACTTACAAGAAAAGGCACACGGTAAAGCAGCGTCAATAGTAACAGGGGATGCAATGACTGCGGGTGACGTCTCGACCTTCCCACCCGTACGTTCATCAGCGGATATGGACTGATGAAGTTCCGCCCATAGGGACGTAACGTACGGATGGAAGGTATTTGCATCCACTGCTATTGACGCTGCTTTACCGTGCACTGGTGCACTGCCTTTTCTTGTAAGTGCAATATATCTCATTAAATTTATTTTTATTTGCGGAGAGCACTATGGTTTGTTCCTTATATACTTACATGACCCATATCTGATTGGAGTAATTTAAAAAAGCTTGCCTGGTTGTTGTTGTCATATTCTGACCCTGGAACGCTGGAATACAAGCTTGAACCATCTCTGTCTTTACCCATATTGGAAGGTGTTTTGTGACCCTCTATTATATAAGGGTCTACATCGTGAGGTGAGCAGCCATTCTTATCACTGGTGGAGGTCCCTTACTATTTCACATCACCACCTGCATGTTAGGCCGCGTACACACGAGGGGATATGTCCGCTGAAAACGGTCCGATGGACCGTTTCAGCAGACATCTCCGCTCGTGTGTATGGGCTAGCGGACAGATTTGTCCACCCGACAGATTTCAAAGCAAGCTTTGAAATCTATCCGGTGGGAATCTGTCCGCCCGACATGTCTGCTGGTTAGTACACTTACCAGCAGACATGTCGGCTCCCACCACCGCCGCGCCGCTGCCGAATGGATTCGGCGCATGCGCGGAAGTGTTTTACTTCCTGGTGCGGTGACGTGGCGGTGACGCGGCGGCGTCAACGTCACCGCCGCGTCACCACTACGTCACCGCGCCGTCCGGCGGCGGGGAATTTGATCCGATGGTGTGTACACGCCATCGGATCAAACTCCCGATCGGACATATCCGATGGAAATGGTCCGCGGACCGTTTTCATCGGATATATCCGATCGTGTGTATGGGGCCTTACAGTTATAAATCACTATTGAATATCACATGGATGGTTTTTAGATTTATGGACTTGAATAGTGCTACATTGTCTTTTATACAAATATTGTGCAGTAACCTCTGGCAACCAATCAGTGAGCAGTAATGATGTGCACTAACGTGTAACAACCAATCAGTGAGCTTGGAGCAGTGAGTGTGAACCAGGCATTTATGTGCACATTATTAAAGTTTTTTTTTTAGATAAGTCTATGTGCATGTTTGTTTTTTGGGATGTTGGGGTGGAGAGCAAAATTGCTAGGGGGCTATCGCTTGAATTATTTTTCCCATTATGGGAGTTAGTAGGGCCTCATGTCTAAGATTTGCCTAATGCCTCATAAAGCCTAGAGCCGCCTCTGCCTCAATATACACACACATGTACATTCATGGGAAGTTACTTTGCAGGCATGGCTAACCTAGGATTGTCTTTTTAAAAACTGTCAACAACAACAACTCAAGTAAAATATCATGTGATTCATATATTAGAGCTGGGCAATGTGTACCCTGAGGCTTAACCATCTTCTTTTCTTATAAGAAAAAAAATGATTATGTAAAAAGAAGTTATATCAAACCTGTCATCTGACTGAAAAAAGGATATTGCATCATCCCACTAAACTGTTAAGTCACAGGTTAAAGCCTTCAAACTCAAGTAAAATGTCATGTGATCCATATCATAATAGAACTAAACAATTTGTAGCCTGTGGCTTACCCATTTTCTTTTCATGTAAGAAAAAAATTGATTTACGCAAGTTTTTTCTCATGTTTCTCATTGCTGCTGGCAACCCATATTTCTGTTAAGGCCATCATTTATCTTTTGTGTACCATCAACATTGACCTTTAGCAACGCATGATAACTTTTGGTTTATTATAGTGAACTGCAACTCAGATCCTGTACTGGGAGGAACCCGAGGTCAGCGTGCTGCAGTCTAAACATGACACAAGAGTACATCTTCTTATCCCAATAACCTTGGTCTGTACACCAATATTATCTAGGGGCTCACAACAACACTGCACAACATGACATGCTTTTGTTACTGTAACAATATTTTAAATGTCGAAAGTAAGCTGTGCTCAGCAACACTTTAAATTTAATAAAGAACAAGAAAATACATCACTTTCTTCCTAAAGTGTTACTAAACCCACAACAATAAAATCAGCCTATATATGCAATAAAGCATGCTTGTTATACTCATTGTGGAAACTAAGGGGTTATTTCCACTGCATTGTGCAAAACGGCTGTTTGATCCTGTATACACAGATCCTTCCCTCCCTGCACTGTCCCCCTGGACAAATCTGGATAAGATAGAGCCTTTGGAGTCAGGCTGCACATGCTCAGTTTCATGTGTATTGCTAGAGAGGGATTTTTTTCTTGGAAGAGTGCATTTGATCAGCACAGAGCCAATCATCACTGTCCAGACATGTCCAGACAAAGGGTCATGGGCCTTGCAGGCTCATAGGACAGCTCAGTGCAGTATTAAAACTCCTCCTAAAAGCTTCACCAGGAACTGATAGAAATGACAAAAGGTATTTAGCTGTGTATATTTATGAAAATAAATGCATTTACATGTTCAGTGTACTGTGGGAGACCAGATTTAGTGAACACAGTATCCTGGGTTTAGTAACACTTTAACAGCTTATGGACTGCAGCATGTACATTTACGTCGGCAGAATGGCACCGACAGGCACATCAACGTATATATACGTTGGTGCCTTGAGGTGGGTGGGGGGTCCGATCGGGACCCCCCCTGTACATGCGGCGGTCCCCGCGGCTGTACGAGCAATCCGGGACAAGTGGGCGGCTATTCGTTTTTGTCCACCCCCTCCAGATCGCTCCCAGCCAACCTGCACGCTCCTCTGCTCTGCACTTCCTCCTCCTGTGTAAACACAGGAAGGAGGAAGTGATGTGAGCTCTCCTCTCAGCGTTTTTTTCAACCGCCGCTGAGGAGAGATCACATCGCACAGTAAGTCTGCACAACAATACACTGACACACACTACACATATGCACATTAACCCCTTGCGATCACCCCCCCCCCTTGTCACAGTGTCACTGAATGCAGTAATCATACATGTATGATTACTGTATTTAGTGTCAGTGTGACAGTCAGTTAGTGTTAGGTTTAGGGTAGCCCCCGTACCCCCCCTAATAAAGTTTTAACCCCTTGATCACCGCCCTAGTTAACCCTTTCACTCCCTATTGCCAGCATCACTAAGCGATCATTTTTCTGATCGCTGTATTAGTGTCGCTGTTCCCGCCAGGTAGCTAATTTTTTTTTTTATGTGATTTTTTTTTTACTAAAGACATGTGGCTAAATACATTTTGGCCTAAATGTTTGACTAAAATTTAGTTTATTTGATTTTTCTTATAACAAAAAGTAAAAAATATTGTTTTTTTTCAAAAATGTCGCTCTATTTTTGTATATAGTGCAAAAAATAAAAATCGCAGAAGCGATCAAATACCACCAAAAGAAAGCTCTATTTGTGGGAAGAAAAGGACGTAAATCTTGTTTGGGAGCCACGTCGCACGACCGCGCAATTGTCAGTTAAAGCAACGCAGTGCCGAATCGCAAAAAGGGGCCTGGTCATTTACCTGCATTTTGGTCCGGGTCTTAAGTGGTTAAACCTTTAAAAGTTTATAACCAGCAAGAACTGCATTTAGTTTGGTGGAAAACTAAAATGTTTTTAATGCTATAAAAAATGTCCCCACTAGGAAGAGTTGCCTTATTTTTTCTGTCCTAGTGACCACCGTGTCAGGAACAGCAAGAAAGGGTAATCTATCTATAGCTGGGAAAGAGACAATGCATGAGGGTAAAAAACCTTCAGCATGCAGCCCCCCTAATACTTACCAGAGTCTAATCCCGATCTAGCGATGTGCAAGAGAGCATCTGCTCTCCTGGGTCTCTGCCTCCTCTCTGGCTGAGAGACAGCCATTGGCTCCCACTGCTGTCAACCACAGCCGGTGAGGGGGGACACACAGAGCAGGGCTCAGGAGCGAGCATTCACAAGTACCCCCATAGCAAGGCGCTTGCTCTGGGGTCACTCGGAGAAGAGGAGGAGTCAGGAGCACCAGCAGGGGACCTGAGAAGAACAGTAATGGGGCTGCTCTTTATAGGATTTTTTTTTTTTAATTAACGCTTAAAGTGGTTGTAAACCTCAGACATTAAATATGAACAAAGCATAAGAACACCATTAAGAGCACTAAATGTCACTTCTGTCTGCTGATTCGTACTGAAGCAGGGAGTTCCTGAGGATGGGCAAAGCTCTAGTAAAGTCCTGGAGGCAAGTGTGGGAGGAGGTAACAAGAGATCTAAAGAGCAGGAGGTCCTGGGAGGAGTGGAGGGGACGATTTGAGCAATATCTGCTGATGAGGTTGGTGAGGTAGCTGGGGGCGATATTGTAGATGGCCTTGTATGTTGTGGTTAGTATTTTTAATTTTATACAGTGGGGTAGTGGAAGCCAGTAAAAGGATTGGCAGAGATGGGCAGCGGTCACGGATCAGTTATGCTTCGTTTCCACTGAGCGGATCGGTTCGGTACGCTATTTTGGGTGTTTCCATTATGAAAGCGTGCAATAAAACCGAACCGTACCGCACCATTCAGGGTCCTGCTTCTCATGTGGGTCCATATAAAATGGAACGGTACGGTTAGGGCGAAGCTACTAGCGTCACACTGTACATTCCACTGATTGGTGAACAGAAAACATTAATGCTGACGTCAAAGCAAAGCACCAAACAACCACCACAACGCCTTTTAGTCCATATAACGGAGAAGGATGCCAGAAAACAACAGCAGGGTCTGGTTATCTGAGGAACTCTCTACTCTCGTAGCAATTATTGGTGATAGCGTTATTCAGAGTGAGCTTGATGGATCAGTGAGAAATGAAAAGGTCTATAAAGATATTTCTCAGCGGATGGCAGCCGAGGGATTTGAACGGACGTCAGGCCAGTGTAGAGCAAAGCTTAACCACTTCAATACAGGGCTTTTATACCACCTCCATACCGGGCCTATTCTGACACTTCTCTCCTACATGTAATAATTATCATTCTTTTGCTAGAAAATTACACAGTACCCCCAAACATGATATATGTTTTATTTTAGCAGACACCCTAGGGAATAAAACGACGGTCATTGCAACGTTTTATCTCGCACGGTATTTACGCAATCATTTTTCAAACGCCTTTTTTTTGTAAAAAAAAATTGATTCATGAATTAAAAAAATAACAAAACAGTAAAGTTAGCCCAATTTTTTTGTATTATGTGAAAGATTATGTTACACCGAGTAAATAGATACCCAACATGTCACGCTTTAATTATGCGCACACTCATGGAATGGCGCCAAACTTCGGTACTTAAAAATCTCCATAGGCAACGCTTTATTTATTTTTTACAGGTTACCAGTTTAGATTTACAGAGGAGATCTAGTGCTAGATTTGTTGCTGGCACTCTAGCGCACGCGGCGATACCTCACTTATGTGGTTTAAACGGCGTTTACATATGTCGGCGGGACTTACGTGTGCGTTCGCTTCTGCACGCGAGCTATCGGGGACAGGGGCGTTTTAATTTTTTTTTTTTTACGTATTTTTTATTTATTTTTACACTTTTTTTTAATTTTTTTTTTCTACTTTTATTCCTATTACAAGGAATGTAAACATCCATTGTAATAGGAAATGTGTGTGACAGGTCCTCTTTAAGGAGAGATGCGGGGTCAATAAGACCTCCCATCTCTCCTCCAGGCTGGAAACCATGAGATCGGTGAAAAAAAATTCACCGATCTCATGAATGGTTGCTTACAGCCGCAATCGCGGCTTTGTTTACTTATGGGAACCAGGGCGTGACGTCATCACATCGAGCCCGGGTCCTCCAACGGTCATAGAGATGACTGGTGACCATCTGGTCACCAGTCATCTCTATGCTTCCTGCCGACGCCGACGATTCATTCTCCGGGCCCCCGAAGGCACGGGAGAGCCCAGAGAAGCACCGGATGGCGGCGGGAGGGGGGGGGGATGTCCCCTCCCGCGGCCTGTAAGAACAACCACTATGATCGTTCTTATGTCGTGCAGAATCGCCGGCTGAAGAAGAGGATATCTGGATGATGCCTCTGGCTGCAGGCATCATTCAGATATCCACCCGCAAAGCCCAGGCCGTCAATTGACAGCCACTTAGGATGGGAGATCCCATCTCTGGCCATCAATTGTATATGGGCGGGTATTGAAGTGGTTAAAAAGCTTAAAGCACAATATAAAAAAATTAAGGACGCCAACAGCCGTAGTGGAAACTGTCCAAATGCTTGGAGGTGGTACAACGCCATGGATGCCATTTACGGTCATCGGCCAGCAAATCAAGGCAGGGAGGGAGGTCTGGACTCTGCAACTATAATTCTTGAATCCATGGTAGACCCCTTTGGTAAGTTTTTTTTTAAAAAACTTGGCATAGGATATCGCTCTGCTAACCATTTAAAATAAAATATCTAACCATATATTTATTTTCAGAAACAGTTGATGGACTCTCCAATGATGCATCAAACTTTTCAGATGATGGACCTTCAGCGTCTTTCAGCAGCACCAGTAGTATTTCATCAAGCCAACCACAGAGTAGCCAACCACAGAGTAGCCAACCACAGAGTACTCCCAATGCACCCCGGCACAATGGTAAGATATGATGATAATTAAGAAATTTTTAACTGTGCATTTTCTTAAACTAAAACAGCAGTGGGGCAGATATGCAGGAGGTACAGTGGTGGAAGAGATGAGAAGGGGGGGTTCAGCAGTGGGGGAGATGTGCAGGAGGTACAGTGGTGGAAGAGATGAGAAAGGGCGGTTCAGCTGTGGGGGAGATGTGCAGGAGGTAGAGTGGTGGAAGAGATGAGAAAGGAGGGTTCAGCTGTGGAGGAGATGTGCAGGAGGTAGAGTGGTGGAAGAGATGAGAAGGGGGGGTTCAGCTGTGGGGGAGATGTGCAGGAGGTACAGTGGTGGAAAGAGATGAGAAGGGGGGGTTCAGCTGTGGGGGAGATGTGCAGGAGGTACAGTGGTGGAAGAGATGAGAAGGGGGGGGTTCAGCTGTGGGGGAGATGTGCAGGAAGTACAGTGGTGGAAGAGATGAAAAGGGGGGGTTCAGCTGTGGGGGAGTTGTGAAGGAGGTACAGTGGTGGAAGAGATGAGAAGGGGGGTTCAGCTGTGGGGGAGATGGGCAGGAGGTACAGTGGTGGAAGAGATGAGACGGGGGTTCAGCAGTGGGGCAGAAGAGCCGTGCTGTGTATTGATGTAGCACATGAGCAGGGGGAACAGAGGTGGGGCAGTCAATCAGTGTGGTACAGTCTAGTGGGGCAGATGAGAAAGGGACTTACAGTATTGGTTTGACAGATGTTACCAAAAACAATATTTTGGTCTTTTGTATATTACAGGTGAAAGGAGAAGGTTGCAGTTGGATCTGCACACAGTCATGGAGGATATGCGGGCAGCAGAAGAAAGGCAGCTGGAAAGAATGGATAACCTTTCTGAGAGGTGGTTTCAAGCACTACGTCAGGATACACAGGACGCTATGCGCCAGGAGGCAGAAATTGCCCGGCAGCAGATGGAGCAGTTGGCTACCTTCAAGCAGGCCTTCCTCTGTGTCCTTGGTCAGCTTGTTCAAGTGATTGGAGCCAGTCGTCAACCCGGGTCACCACCCAAACAGTAGTGCCTTTCATGCAGCACAGGACCTGTACCCATGTTTACTTAAATTTTTTTTAAATTAAATTGGGTTTTGAAGGTTATATTTTATTTTATAAATAAGCTACATTGAGCCAGCACCGATCACACAAGATTTGATACATTTGCTCCTTGCTGCACATGGCTTTCTTTGTAGTGCTACTCTGATTCCCTTCTGCCTCTTTTGCATTATTACCCCCCCTTGGACGGTGCAGCCTGGATTTCAGCAAAAGGCACCCCCGATCGCTTCATTTCTTCTCACTTTTACTTGTGTAGATGTAATTGTGAATATACTTGGCATTGTTGTTTCACCTTTTCCTTACATTTCCTAAATGTTTTTTTCTTTGTCTGAATTTATCACTTCCTGTTCCTTCTCAGTAAACTTGACAACATCATCTGAGCTATGCTTACTGAGGAGGAACAGAAAGTGAGAAATTCAGACAAAGAAAACAAAAAAAACTTTTAGGCCCCGTACAGACGGCAGAGAACCTCGACGGGCAGAACACATCGTTCCGCCCGTCGAGGTTCTCTGCCGGCCGTCAGAATCGGCGACCCGCCCGTCGGGAAAGGCAACCAGCCATTCATCCCGACGGGCCGTCGAGCAAATAGAGAACCTGTTCTCTATTTGCTCGACGGGTTTCCCGACGGACGGGGCTCGCCGAGAGCGTACACACGGCCGAGGTTCTCGGCAGAATGCAGCTCCCAGCGAGGTTCTCGCTGGTTTCTGCCGAGAACCTCGGCCGTGTGTACGGGGCTTTAGAAGCGAAAGCGAAGAAAAAGGAAAAAACAACAACAATGCAAAAAATGTTTCTACATTATCAAAATGTTTACTTTAAAAAATATGTAGGAAGATGTTTTTTTTGTTGAATAAAAAAAAAAGATCGACTTCTCTGAGTATGTCTGATTTTCTTTAACATTTTATTAAACATATAGCAAAAAGTAATTAAACATTTTAATAATTTACGGTAAGAACTTAAACATTAAGGTGCCGCATCAGAGCCTGACGTATTTCACTGCACTCTTCTACCGTATCCTGTGCTGCTATTACTGGTACTGGCTCTTCTGAAGATGTATTCCAATCCTGGTCAAAGTCTTCTCCATGACTTTCACAAAGATTGTGAAGAGCACAGCAAGTTAGGACCATGGATTTGGTAAGTTGAATGTAAGTGTCATTCCTCTTAATAAGACACCTCCATCTACTCTTAAGTCTTCCAAAAGCATTTTCCACTACAACACATGCCCTGGATGTTTTCTTGTTGTAGGTTTGCTGCTCTGTTGTTAGGCGGCCATTGTCAGGAAATGGTTTCAGGAGCCAATTTTGTAAAGGATAGGCAGAGTCCCCAAGCACATAATAGCCAACATTCACCCCACAAATGTTCTTAGTGCTAACAGGGTACAGTCCTCCCTGGCCAACCCAATCCCAAAATGTTGACAACCGGAGAACCGGAGCATCATGCAAACTCCCAGGCTTTCCTACATTCACATTCCAGAATAGTCCCTTGCCATCCACTACTCCCTGGAGGATGATGGAATGCCAGCCTTTTAGGTTGAAGCAGTCAGTGTGGTATTCTTGTGGTGCTATTATTGGTATGTGTGAGCCATCAATAGCACCAACACACTGTGGAAGGCCCCACCTGTTCTCAAAGTACTCAGCCATTTCTTTAAGCCTTTCCCTGTCTGGAAAATGCACAATTTCAGGAGCTAGCAATGTGCACACAGCCTTACAGAAGTGCTGCACACATCGGCACATTGATGATTTGCTGACACCAAAAAGATGACCTATACTTATGTATTCACTGTTGGTAGCCAGCTTCCACAATGCAATGGCAACTCTTTTCCTCATAGGCAAACTGGCTCTGAAGTTGGTGTTTTTCTTTTCAATCGCTGGACGTAGCTTGGCACAAAGGAATGAGAAGGTTTCCTCTGACATCCTTAAATTCTGCACCCACTGTCTGTGTGTGAATCCTGGGACGGTCACATTCCACCACTCATTGGCACGGGGGAAAGACCAAATCACTGGTCGGCGGCGCTGCTTTGCCAAAAGGAGAAGCATCTGAAAAAAAAAATGGTAACATATCTCAAAAAATAAAACATCATTCAAGTCAATGTGTATGTCAGGTTGGTAGGTCAGTGTGTGTGTGTCATATTGGTGGGTCAGTGTGTGTGTGTGTGGGTCAGTGTGTGTGGGTCAGTGTGTGTGTGTGTGTGGGTCAGAGTGTGTGTGTGTGGGGGTCAGAGTGTGTGTGTCAGTGTGTGTGGGTCAGAGTGTGTGTGTCAGTGTGTGTGTGGGTCAGTGTGTGTGTGTGGGTCAGTGTGTGTGTGTGGGTCAGTGTGTGTGTGGGTCAGTGTGTGTGTGTGTCAGTGTGTGTGTGTCAGTGTGTGTGTATATGTGTGTGTGTGTTTTTTTCAGGTAAGTCGGTCAGTTGTGCTTACCCTATAGTGCTGCCGTCTTTGTCTTAGCCGCACAAATGTGTACTTCTCCTCCCGGCTACACATCCAAGCTAAAAGTTTTCTTTTCTTTTCTGCTGTGTTTCTCATTGCCGCTCGCAACCTTCTCTCATACAGTGTGGCATGTATTTTGCCTATAAAGAACCAAAAGGCTAGCAGAGAAAAGACGAGCTGCTGAATGACCTCCATTGTTGTTGCTGTTGTTTGGTTGACGCTGAGTGACGCTGCATCACGTTTCTCGTTGCACTAGTGTGACATCACAAGAGGCATTTTTTCTAAAACCTGTATGGCCCTGGTGGTCCCACTTGCAGTGGAAACGCTCACCAGAATAGACCGGACCATTCTAACCCATTCCATTCTAAACGACCCGAACCGATCTGCTCAGTGGAAACAAGGCTTTAGTGAGGTGTATGTGTCTAGCAGCAGCATTCATAATAGACGGAAGGGGGCATAGCCTGTGTAAGGTTAGGCCAATAATAAGAAGTGCAGGAGTCAAGACGGGAAATAACCAAAGAGTGAATAAGCTGCTTTGTGGTGTCGTTAGTCAGTAAGAGGCGAAATATGGAGATGTTACGGATGTTAAGGCAGCACGATTTAGCCAGTGATTGGATGTGGGGGCTGAAGGAGAGGACAGAGTCAAGGATTACATTACATGCCAATTCCTGCACATTTAAGTTATCCCACTGTTTTTCTGCAGATATTCTTTTGATGATACTCTATATCCTACAGATACATTGTCGAGGAAATAACTCCAAGAACTTATATTATTTTGTCAACAAAAGGCTTATGGTACCCACAACCTAAAATGAAGTTACTGATCCAGCCATCCCAATCTTATAGCCAAGAATTTACATGCAAAATGCGCCATAAGTCCAACTAGACTTTCTGTGTGTCCCTATCCCCTCTAGATAGACAATATCTCTCTTTCAGAATAATTTAACATATACACTCACTGGTCACTTTATTAGGTACACCTTGCTAGGTTGGACCCCTCTTTTGTCTTCAGACCTGCTTTCATTCTTCTTGGCACAGATTCAACAATGTGTTGGAAACATTCCTCAGAGATTTCGGTCCATATTTACATGATAGCATCACACAGTTGCTGCAGATTTGTCAGTTGCACATCGATGATGCATTAATCTTGTTCCACCGCATTCCAAATGTGCTCTACTGGATTTAGATCTGGTGACTGCGGAGGCCATTAGAGTAAAGTGAACTCATTGTCCTGTTCAAGAAACCAGTGGTGAGATGATTTAAGCTTTGTGACATGGTGCATTATCCCTCCTGGAAGAAGCCATCAGAAGATGGGTACACTGTAGTCATAAAGCGGTGGACATGGTCAGCAACAATACTCAGGTAGGCCATGGCATTTACGCGGTGCTCAATTAATACTAAGGGACCCAAACCACCACCAGCCTAAACCATTGATACAAGGCAGAATGTATCCATGCTTTCATGTTGTTTACGCCAAATTCTGACCCTACCATCTGAATTTCGTAGCTGAAATCTAGACTCATCAGACCAGGCAACATTTTTCCAATCTTCTATTGTCCAATTTTGGTGAGAATTTGCAAAAATGTAATTGTAGGAGTGGTACCCGGTGTGGTCTTCTGCTGCTGTAGCCAATCTGCTTCAAGGTTCGAAGTATTGTGCGTTCAAAGATGGTATTCTGCATACATTGGTTGTAACAAGTGTTATTTGAGTTACTGTTGCCTTTGTATCATCTCCAGTCTGCCCATTCTCCTCTGACATCAACAAGGCATTTCCCTTACACAACCATCGCTCACTGGATATTTTCTCGTTTCTTGACCATTCTCTGTGAATCCCAGTAGATCAGCAGTATTTGAAATACTCATACCAGCCCGTCTGGCACCAACAACCATGCCACGTTTAAAGTCACTTAAATCTTCTTTTTATCTCATTGTCACTTTTTGAAAATAAATATACTTAGCCTTGTTTTTTTAGTTTTGAGTATTGGGCCTTGTGTATTGGGTGACACTAAGTATGTGGGGCATGACTAGTGTGTGTTCCTGAATCCCTATCCAGTGACTGTATTACCACTCTCTAGCTAAACAGCTTGGCAGGAACCAATTCTAAACAGAAATTAAAGCCAAAAAATTGACATTGTGATGGCATTTATTGACATTTTATAGATGTCTAGAAAATACTATGAAATGACATTCCAATGTCAATTCTTTACCTATATGAGTGAGCTTGCCTGGGGCCATACAGTGTTTCAACATGTCAACACCACAGCACTGAGAAGAGCAAGCATTTGTGCTTGCTGTTTCGTACTGCTGAGATGTCACTGTACAGATCCAGCCGCTCTCACAAAGAGAGTAGCAATACTAGCCACACAATGCATGTGTGGCTGACTGCTGGGAGAAACAACAGTACTATATATAATACCACTGGGCAATTGAAATTTCTGCATACAGCAATGTTGTAAGCTGCTATCCTATTTAGCTTTAATTAGGGAAGTATTCATACTCCAAATCACACCCTGAACAAGCCAGAAGGGATGATAATTTGAAGCAATTAAACATAACTATTGCTAAAAGAAAGAATTTGGCTAGTTTAATGGTTGTATAGTCATCAACGTATTTTTAACACATCTTTATTAGCCTTCTGTTAAAAACACAAGCGATTCCCCAAAATATACGAATAAGAGTAACCCAATATTCTGTAGTATGAGCATATTATTATGTAGCATACAGTAGATATAGCCCATGTGGTAGATCTACTTGATATTCCTTATGTCTTTTTGCATCACTTTTATCTTTAAACATGTTTTTCTAATTGATGATTTTTTTCAAGAACTTAGGGATTCAGTATAATAAAGAGAGATTATTAAATCTGTTTACTGTCCTACATTAGAAAACAAAACTGAACTCATATATACATAACTTTTAATACAGCTCTTGAAAATTATTGTAATGACCAGTGACATGCTACGTAGTTGTAATTTACCTACACAAATGTATATGGGCACAAACCGTTCCTAATGCAAAGTGGTTAATAGTAAACTTGGGACAAAGGTAACCTGTCAAGTGAGAAGGGATCTAGTTATTTTCTCCATGGCAGCAGCTGACACTGCCTAGCTGACCAGAGAGGATTGAAAAAAACAATGCCTCTCTCCCCCTCCATAAGCTCTGAACAACTTCATCAGCATAGGCTACAGATCCTGTCCTTTATGCCCCTCCCCTTGCTGAAGTGCCAAAGACAACCACCTGTTCTGTCTATCCTAAGGCCCCTTTCACACGGACGGCTGTTCTGCCGCAGTTAAAAGCATGTTTATTTTCTGCTGAAATTTGAAGACTCCAGGCACAGCGAATAGCTGCATTTGTACTGTGCGATTAGCTGCGGTTGCGTTTAGCCACGGGACAAAATTGAATGGGAATCTGACTTGGATCCCTGCCAATACCAGGCACTGTGTATGGTATGAATATTCAGGGGAACTCCACGCCAAATTTTAAATAAAAAAACGGCATGGGTTTCCCTCCAAGAGCATACCAGGCCCTTAGAAGTCTGTTATGGATTTCAAGCAGTGGCGGCCCGTCCATAGGGGGCGCCCAGGCGCCCCCCCCCCCCCCCTCCTATAGTAAAAAAATAAATAAAAACATTTTTTTTAAATACGGGCCATTTAAGACATTTTACTTTGCTTAAAATGTATTTTTTTGTTTTACCTGCAGTTCTGGCGGCCGTCAATAGAGGGCGCTGCAGCGCTACCCCCCTATCGCAAATAACACACATTCAATGCAATGCTATGCAATGAATGTGTGTTATCATTGTTGCCAGCTGCCGCTGGTCTATTCATATAACCGGACATAGGGCACCGGTTACCTGAATAGCGGCAGCTGATTGGCTGTGAGGAAGTGCCTATCAGAGCTGCTAGCTCTGATAGGCTTTTCAATTACAGCCCTCCGACTCTCAGATGTCTATACTCGGAGCGCAGCCTCTCTGCGTTCCTTGCATAAGACTCACGGCCGTTTCAGCCAATCAGGTTTCCGGATTCTGGTTATCAGGAGCCTGATTGGCTGAAGCTTCACCAGGGCGCCAGAAGACATCGAGGGAGGACGTGGAAGCTTCAGGTAAGTGCTTTTTACAGGGAATGGGGTGACAATGGGCACAGTGGCATGGGGCACAGTGGTGACAAAGGGCACAGAGGTGACAATGGGCACAGTGGCATCATGGGGCACAGTGATGACAATGGGCACAGTGGCATCATGGGGCACAGTGGTGACAATGGGCACAGTGGCATCATGGGGCACAGTAGTGACAATGGGCACAGTGGCATCATGGGGCACAGTGGTGACAATGGGCACAGTGGCATCATGGGGCACAGTGGTGACAATTAAAGGGCACAGTGACATGCACAGTGGCATCAATGGGCACAGTGATGACAATTGGCACAGTGGCAACAATTGAGGGGCACAGTGGCTGTGTTTGATGGCATGGCACAGTGGTGACAATTGATGGCACAGTGGCTGTGTTTGATGGCATGGCACAGTGACTGCGTTTGATGGCATGGCACAGTGGTGACAATTGATGGCACAGTGGCTGCGTTTGGTACAGTAGCTGCGTTTGATGGCATGGCACAGTGGTGACGATTGATGGCACAGTGGCTGCGTTTGATGGCATGGCACAGTGGTGAAAATTGATGGCACAGTGGCTGCGTTTGATGGCATGGCACAGTGACTGCATTTGATGGCATGGCACAGTGGTGACAATTGATGGCACAGTTGCTGTGTTTGGCATGGCACAGTGGTGACAATTGATAGCACAGTGACTGCATTTGATGGCATGGCACAGTGGTGACAATTGATGGCACAGTTGCTGTGTTTGATGGCATGGCACAGTGGTGACAATTGATGGCACAGTGACTGCATTTGATGGCATGGCACAGTGGTGACAATTGATGGTCTAGTTGCTGTGTTGCATGGCACAGTGGTGACAATTGATGGCACAGTGGCTGCATTTAGTGGCATGGCACAGTGGTGACAATTGATGGCACAGTGGCTGTGTTTGATGGCATGGCACAGTGGTGACAATTGATGGTACTGTTGCTGTATTGCATGGCACTGTGGTGACAATTGATGGCACAGTGGCTGCATTTGGTGGCATGGCACAGTGGTGACAATTGATGGCACAGTTGCTGTGTTGCATGGCACAGTGTGTGACAATTGATGGCACAGTGGCTGCGTTTGATGGCATGGCACAGTGGTGACAATTGATGGCACAGTTGCTGTTTGATGGCATGGCACAGTTGCTGTTTGATGTCATGGCGCAGTGGTGACAATTGATGGCACAGTTGCTGTGTTTGATGGCATTGCACAGTGGTGACAATTGATGGCACAGTTGCTGTGTTTGATGGCATGGCACAGTGGTGACAATTGATGGCACAGTTGCTGTGTTTGATGGCATGGCACAGTGGTGACAATTGATGGCACATTGGCTGCATTTTGTGGCATGGCACAGTGGCTGCATGTGATGGGCACAGTGAGGCTGCATTTTTTTTTTTTTGAGCACCAGCCGCCACTGATTTCAAGGGGAACCCCGTACGCCAAAAAAACAGCATGGGGGTCCCCCTAAAATCCATACCAGACCCTTATCCAAGCACGCAGCCCGGTCAGTCAGAAAAGAGGGTGGGGGCGAGCGAGTGCCCCCCCCTTCTGAACCATACCATCTCCGGTTAAGGGTCTGGTATGGATTTTGGGGGGACCCCCGCGCCGTTTTTTTTCGGCGTACGGGGTTCCTCTTGAAATTCATACCAGACCCAAGGGCCTGGTATGCTCTTGGAGGGGGAACCCATGCCGGTTTTTTATTTAAAATTTGGCATGGAGTTTCCTCTCAAGATTCATACCAAACACAGCTGACACCGATTACCTGCAGTTATGTGCGGATAGCTGCGCCAAATCGCACCTGAACACATTCAATTCTATTTTTTCTATTCGCACCAGACCGCAGGTAATGAAACCGCAGCTAAACGCAGTGTGTGAAGGGTATCATAGGAAAGCAATGTGTGCTTCTAGCTGCGGTAGAATCCACAGCTAAAAGCACCATTCTATCCGTCCGTGTGAAAGGGGCCATTCACACATCAGCCTTTTGAATCGCTGCGATACTGCCCGAGATTTCCAAGCAGGCTGTTAAAATGTCAAATTGTACATCGGCATTTTCAGGTGTCATTCGTGGTACCTAAAAACGTCACACAACAAGTCACGTTGCAATTGCACTAACCAAATTGATCTAAACGGGCTGTCATGCTTGCGTTTCCCACAGAAAAAGATGCAGACACCTTTTTCAAAAAGTAGCCCGCAGCACCTATGTTTTTGCATGCGTGGGGTGCTGTTTAGAATGAATGGCAGCCCACTGCGTTTTCTCACAGCAGCGCGTCTTCACTGCAATTGGTTGTGGGTACATGCATAGGTGTTACCCTAGCCTTAGCAATGTGTTTAAAAATCCTGTGATTCAAAACACCTAAAGTACACACGATTGGAAATTCCAACAAGAAAACCGTGGATTGCGTTCCAAAGGAATGTTGTCTTAAATTTGTGTTGCATACATACGGTCACACAAAATCAGACCGTCAAGAACGCGGTGACGTACAACACTACAACGAGCCGAGAAAAATGAAGTTCAATGCTTCCGAGCATGCGTCAACTTGATTCCGAGTATTCGTGTTTTTTTGTGTGTCGAAATTGCATACAGACGATCGGAATTTCCGACAAAAACTTTTCTTGTTGGAAAAATTGACATCCAACTCTCAAATTTTTGTGGTCAGAAATTCCGACAGAAAAAGTCAGATGGATCATACACACGGTCGGAATTTCTGACCAAAAGCTCACATCAAACTTTTCTTGTCGGAAATTCCGATTGTGTGTACGCGCAATTAGTCAGGCAGAGATACCATGCATGACCAATATGGCAAGAATATACTGCCATGTAGAGAGGGGGCTTTGCATACTTGATAAAAATGATGAAATTGTTTTTTTAGAAAATGTTTAACAGCAATGCTTCAGATGGTGCTGCTCTAAACCACCTGCATATTCTGACTGCCAAATTACAATGTGTAAATGCCCTTCAGCTGATCAATAGGTGAATTTGTGCCAGTTTAGTTGATGGTGGAAAGTAAACACACCTGTAATTTTCTTTAAAAAAAAGAAAGGAAAGGAAAAAATAAGTCCTTCTTAGCCCCTTACCAGCTCTTTGTTTTTTTTTTCTAGTAAGGCCTATTCTACTACTAAATCTGCATATATTACCAAAAATATATCAGTATAGCAAAGTCTGTGATTATAAAAAACGTTAAAACATTTAACAGTTGGCATCAAACGATCTACACAACACGAATTGGCTGGGCTTCTCCTATGGGTCACAGGAGTGTAATTAGTTTTGCACTCTTGTGACCTGTTTTCAGCAGAGAGTGTGCTGAAGTCTGCTCTCTGCTGATGTCGCAGGAATTAGTCCAGGCACTGCGTCATCACGACAATGAAGTCTGGATCCACCAGGTGCCTGGACTGATTCCTGTCTCAGCGAGCCACTGAGACAGCCACTCCCCAACGCTCCACAGCTTAGCGCACCAATGAGTGAGGAGGAGCAGAGAGGAGAGCTGCTGATTGACAGACAGCAGCCATCCTCTCAGGGATCTGTGAGAACCGAGCCATCAGCGATGTTCGGATGTTCGGTGGCTCGCTTTGTTTAGAGACGCTGGGGGACAGATGCAGCATCGGTCCCATGCTGCATCCACCTAGGTAAGTAAAATAGGGGGGGGGCATACTTCTCTTTTAACAAACAAATATTTTTTATTTCTAAAGCAAAACTCCAGTATTTTCTTTTTTTGTGATTTGTGACGTGTACAAACAAGATACCTCTAATGATAGCTATGCCAGGTCTAGACTGCAGCTGTGTAGTGTAAAAATTAGGGTTGTCCCAATACCGATACTAGTATCGGTATCGGGACCGATACCGAGTATTTGCGGGAGTACTTGTACTCCCGCAAATGCTCCCGATGCCTGAATAGAATACTTGTTGGGGGAGAGAGAGGCAGCGTGTAATGCTCAGACAGCATACCAGTGAGAGAGAGGCAGCCTGTGTCCCTGTGTAATGCACTGCTCAGACGGCATACCTGGGGGAGAGAGAGGCAGCGTGTAATGCCTGTATGCGTGTATAATCCTCAGACGGCGGCCATCCAGTGTACAAAGTCGCGCATCCTCCTCATCTGTGATAGGGGAACACTCCCAGCAAGTGAGTCAGTGTTCTGCCTATCACAGACACCCTCTCATCCTCATCACGGCAGAACACTGACTCACTTGCTGGGAGTGTTCCCTTATCATAGACGAGGAGGAGGCGCGGCTTTTGAACACAGGATGGCTGCCGTCTGAGGATAATACAGGTACACAGGCATTACACGCTGGCACTGCCTCTCTCTCCCACAGATGAGGAGGCACGGCTTTTATACGCTGGATGGCTGCTGTCTGAGCATTATACACAGACAGAAGCATTACACGCTGCCTCTCTCTCCCCCAGGTATGCCGTCTGAGCAATGCATTACACAGGGACACAGGCATTACACGCTGCCTCTCTCCCAGGTATCGGATCAGGCAAACAAGGTATTCTGTAACATATAATATTATCCTATTGACACTTTAACTGAGGAAAAGCTTGCCAGTCTTAATATCTTTAACTTTAACTAATAATCACTCTATAATGTGCCCAGTTCTTGCTCCACTTTACCTAAATACAATGGTATTTTAGGTTCTGTCTCTTACCAATACACTGTAAATTTGAGAGATATAGTATTCCATTCCCTCTAATTCAGTACGCTATATACCGTATTTATCGCGGTAAAACGCGCTCCCGCGTATACCGCACACCCCTAAAGTGACCCCCAATCCTGTGGAAAAAAAGTTATTTTTGTACTTACAGTTTTGGTGTCTTGCGCGGCGTCCATCGGCGGCCTCGTCGGGTCCGGCGTCCTTCTGCGGCTTCGGGTGTCCTCTTCGGCGGGTCCGGCGTCCTTCTGTGGCATCGGGTGTCCTTCTGCGGCTTCGGGTGTCCTTCTGCGGCGGGTCCGGCGTCCTCTTCGGCGGGTCCGACGTCCTCGCGGCGTCCTCGCGTCCTCCCCGCTCGTTTGCCGCGCTGAGTTTTGAATACTGCGCCAGCATATACCCAGCGCAGTACACTCGGGCAGGCTCGGCAACTGTCGCGCTCATGTCCTGTACGTCGAGGACGTGACCGCGGAAGAAGCCGAGACTGGCCGAATATACCCGAGTGTACTGCGCTGGGTATTCGTCGGCGCAGTGTTCAAAACTCGGCGCGGGAAAGCGGGTATCGGCGTATATCGTGCACCCACGATTTTGCCCTGATTTTCAGGGCAAAAAAGTGCGCGATATACGCCGATAAATACGGTAATCTCTCCATAGGCAATGTTATCCCCTAAATGTAAGGGCCCTTTCACACTGGTGCGTTTTTGCCACGTTTTCGCTGTAAAAATAGCGCTATTAAAACGCCCCCATGCCCCCCTGCATTGAAATGAACTAAAAACGTGGTAAAAACACGGTAAAACCGCGGCAAAATCTCTGTGTTTTTCCCGCGATTAAAATCTATTTTACCGCGTTTTTACAGCGTTTTTTAATTCATTTCAATGGAGAGGGGCATGGGGAGCGTTTTATGAGCGTTTTAATAGCGAGGCAAAAACGCACCAGTGTGAAAGGGCCCTAATGGTTTTGGTAATGACATTACAAATTGCTGAATTTGTGTATATCTCCATTTGTTTAAAAGTGTCACACCCCACTTCTCTCACAAATCTTGGAGTAAACATAAATTATTCCCTTTCATGAGTGAAAATCAAATATCATCTTTCCCTGGTAAAACATTTTTTATTAGTGCCCTTTTTCTCTGTCCTGCTATTAGGGCTGCAGACTGGCTGGTATCTTTTATCAATGAACTTCTAAAGTAACACAACAGGTTTCAATGCGTCACTGTCTCATGACATTAAAAAAAGTATCGGTAATCAGTATCGGTATCGGTACTTGTACTCAGTCTTAAAAAAGTGGTATCGGGACAACCCTAGTAAAAATCATATTTTAAATCATACCAGACCATACAGCTAATGTGGAACTACTGACGCTGGGATTTAGGCCATGTTCGCACCGCAGCCTGCCCTGCGTTTACAGTAAAGCACTGTTTGTTTTAGCAGCACTTTACCAGCGCTGTGCGGGCGGTAGCGGGGTGCTTTTAACCCCAATGAAGGGGTTAATAAGTAAAAGCGCCCGAAAAGCACAGCTGCCTTTGCTTTGATTTCAATGGGCGGGGCGTATTGGGAGCGGCATTTACACCTCTCCCGCACCACCCCAAAGATACTGCTTGCAGGGCTTTTTTTTCCATCCTGCAAGCAGTACCGCCCGAGTGTGAAAGGACTGGGGCTTTCACACTGGGGTAGCTTGAGAGACACTTTTCGGGTGCTTAACAGGCTCTATTTTTAGCACTAAAAACGCATGAAAAGTGCCTCATTTCGAAAGTGGCCTAATGCCTCGTTTCCACTGCACGGATCGGGTCAGTAATTTTGGAGCGGTTCGGATGGGGCCGGTCTAATCGCGTGAGCGTTTCCACTGCAAATCGGACCGTGAGGGACCATGAGGGACCATTCAGGGTTTAGAAAAATTTCCTAGCGCATCCACCAATCAGTGAGATGCATTTGTAGGTCCGCCCTAACCGAACCGTTCCACTCTCTCTGGTCCCTCATCTGAGGCAGGACCCTTGCTGGTGCGTTACGGTTCGGTTTTACGGTGCGCTTTCATAATGGAAACACCCAAAATAGCGTACCGTACCGAACCGTACCGAACTGATCCGCTCAGTGGAAACGAGGCATTAGAGTCCTGGCTTTCATACACAGAAACCAGACTGTTGTTTATTAATCCTCCCTTCGTCCATTCACAGAACACATTTAAGCCCTGTACACACGATCATGACAGTTCATCCGATATTATCTGATTTGACATCCCCACGATACCAGATCTTTTCATTAAATAAGTTCAGTTGTCATTCGAAAATACCATACAAATACACTACAACACATTACATCACTTCCAAATTTTCATTCTGTCGTATGAGAATTTTTATGACTTTAGTAAACTCTTCGGATTCGATCTGAGATTAGAATGCAAAAAAAACGAACGATCATTCATCCAATAATCTTATCGTGTGTACCAGGCATTAGGCTCCTTTCACATTTGTGTGACCTAAAAGACGCAATTTTTACCATGATTTTGCTACGACTTTGAGGCGATTTTGACGCAACTTGAAACAATGCCTGTGTCTATGGACCTGAAATCGCATCAAAGTCGGACCAAGGTAGTGCAGGGGCTACTAAGAGGTCGCTGCGACTTGAAGTCGCAAAGATATGAATGGTACTCATTGGAAATCATGGGGTATGCCTTGTCAAGTGTGAAAGGGGGGAATTCATAAAGTGTCTAAGATGGCAAATGTCGTTGTGGATTACAGATTCATGAACCTGAACCATACAAACACTGTATACAGCCTGATGAGGATTCACTAACACTAATTCCCCATCAGGGGATTAACAGCGGGCATATCCATAGTCAATAGACAGCGGTAGAATCTGCCCACTCCCTGCTGTCAACCTCATGGAATGGATCTGATAACCAACTGGTGTCTCAGCATTCCTATCAGGCTCTGCCCACTGAAACATCACTAGCTATTGAGAGGGAAGGGGGTAGCAGCAGCAAAAATGCTGCTCTGGTACACAGTATACACAGCACACTCCCTGTCATTGTAAACCAACTTATAATTGGTCTTAATTACCTCCAGTTTTGTTATTTTTTAATTTGGTACATTAATTGCGCCACTTTGTAAAAGTTGCGCTATTAGGAACTACATAAATTTGCTGCACATGTCAGTAAAGCTGTTTTCTAAATACACAGTATATTATATACAGGTTTTTCTCACTACCTCAACCCACAATAAAAAATAGGTTCTAATTTAGTAGTTCATCAGTCAATTATTACTTAAAAAACATAAAATCTCAGGACAGGAACCAAGCAGTGCTGCTGACACCACAGTAAAGAGAAATCCGGAGTCAGCTGTCTGATTAGAGGGCATGCAGTACTAGGGATAAAGATAGAAATAGCTCTGTTACAAAAAAACGAAGCTAAAGAAATATCTGCTAGCCTACAAAATGAACCCAGTGAGTAATGAACCATTACTGCTTGCTACCTTTAGTACATGGCTGAAAACTGACTGTGCATGCATATTTATCTCTACTGTTCTGTGTCAGGGAAGTTTATCAAAGGGAAACAGATCAGCTGACAAACTACTGGCAGAAGTACACATTGGTCAACTCCGACCATTATGCAATTTAGACCAAAACAGAACTGAAATAGACAATTTTAAGCAGACCTTCACACAAAAATAACACTTTGCACCACAAACTTTTTTTTTCATTCATTCATTTTTTGCCGTTTGTTTCATTTGACCCATGCCTGGGTGAGCATGACTTTTCAGCCTTCTCCTGCAGCCTCCTGGGATACTGACATCGCATATCCCAGGCATTACTTCTCTGTATTCATAAAATCCATGGTGAGCCAGAAAGGCAAAAAAAAGCCCATTAGCGTTTTTTCTCCTCTTAAGCCTCATACACATGATCGGTTTTCCATCGGACAAATCTGTGGAATTTTGTGAGAAGTGCATTGGCCATGAACTTGTTCTGCACACAGACGGCAGAACTTTTTCAGCCAACAAAAAAACGAAACTACGTGTTTTTTCTGCTCTTTAGCGCCACCCTTTGGGCAACTTCTGCTAATGTTGTCTTATGGTTAGCATTGGTTCGGAGCATGCGTGTTTGTACTTTGGATTTTAGTCCGACGGGCTCCTGTACACACGATCGGATAATCCAAGTGCACACATTTGTTGTCAGAAAATTTGAGAGCATGCTATCCCACATTTGTTTCTTAAATTTCGACAACAATTGTCCGATGGAGCGTACAAACGTTCGGATTATCCAACAAAAACCCTGCCATCACACAATTGTTGGCGGAAAATCTGATTGTATATACAGTGCTTTAGAGGCCTAGAAGTGGGCACCACACTGTCTGTGAAGATTAGAGGAGAAAAACAGTCAGACCCCTTTCACACTGGGTCGCTTTGCAGGCGCTACAACGCTAAAAATGAAAGGGCCACTGCTGTCTCTCCAATGTGAAAGTCCTCTGGAGCGGTGTGCTAGCAGGATGGTAAAAAAAAGTCCTGCTAGCAGCATCTTTGGAACAGTGAAGGAGCAGTGTGTAATCAATGGGCACCGCTTTGAGGTGGTTTTAACCCTTTCTCGGCCACTAGCGGGGGTAAAAGTGCCCCGCTAGAGGGCAAATAGCGCCGCAAAATTGACGGTAAAGCGCCGTTAAAAATAGTGGCGCTTTACCGCCGACGCCGCCCCCATTTTAGTGTGAAAAGGGGCCTTAATGGTGGGCTTTTTTGTGTTAAGTGGGAGAAACTGATATGTATTAGATACTGGTTGCCAAGTATTCCCCAACTGGTGTAACAAAGTTCTCCTACAAGGGAGGATCCTGGAAATTGCCTTAGGCGATCAGGAACAATTTTGTTTCCCTGATAAAGCAAGCTTTATAAGGATTTTTTCATTTATATCCAAGTGGGAGGAGTATTCCACAGGCCGCGTACACACGACCGTTTTTCGGGTTGTAAAAAATTATGTTTTTTATGGGCTAGAAAAACCAACGTTTTTTTCAACCCGATCATTAAAACGGCCTTGCCTACACACGATCATGAAAAAAAAAATGCTCTAGCAAGGCGCGGTGACGTACAACATGTATGACGGCACTATAAAGGGGAAGTTCAATTGGGATGGCACCACCCTTTTGCTTTTGCTAATTTCGTGTTAGTAAAAGACGATTCGCACTTTTCAGTCTGTTACAGCGTGATGAATGTGCTTACTCCATTACGAACGCTAGTTTTACCAGAACGAGCGCTCCCGTCTCATAACTTGCTTCTGAGCATGCGCGTTTTTTTCACGCCGTTAAAGGCCACACACGACCATTTTTTACAACGTTAAAAACTAGAACTTTAAAAACGACGTTAAAAATTAGAGCATGTTCGAAATTTTTCATGCCCTTTTTTTGTGAAAAATGCTCTGGAGCCCACACACGATCGTTTTTAATGACTTTTAAAAAATACATACTTTTTTACAACCTGAAAAACGGTCGTGTTTACATGGCATCAGAAGGGATTAACTGGATAGGCCTAAGTATTTTTGAAATTTGATAAGGTACATAGAGTAAGTGGGTGGAATACGTCACACGTGGTGAAATCAAGGTTGGGTTTAAACGACAATGCAGGTTATTGGTTAATTCAATGTGAGTAGCGGAGCTTAGGGATGTTTTTTTGTTGCGGTATAACACTACATGAGCAGTTTTGTTTTTGGGAACCTTCAACAACCAAGCAAGTGAGAAGGTTTTTGTTTAAGGGCTCTTTCACACGTCCGTTCAGTTCGTCCGTTTTTTGGACGTCCGTTAACGGACCTCAATGCTTCCCTATGGGTTAGCGTCCGTTAGCGGATGAGCATCCGCTAACGTCCGTTAACATCCGTCTGCGGTAAGCCCCCCCGTTTTTTTGGACGGAAGAAAACCCTATTTTTCTTCCGTCAAAAAAACGGAACGGACGAAAAACGGACGTTAGCGGATGATCCGTTTACCATCCGATCCGCTAACGTCCGTTTTTCATCAAAATATGTAGAAAAAAAAAAGTTCTAAAAAAAAAAAAAAAAAAAACGGATGAAAAAACGGATGAAAAAAACTGATGAAAAACGGACGGAAAACGGAACGGATGTAAACGGACAGAAAACGGACAGAAAACGGATGAAAAAACGGATCAACTGAAGGGGGAAAAAACTGATCTAAAAAACTGAACGGACGTGTGAAAGAGCCCTAAGACGGACACAATACATAGAGGAGGTTGAAAACGAAAGAAGATTCAGCAGTTTTGTATAGAAGGCTCATGTTTACAGTTGAAGGGTAAGATTTTATATAAAGGCCATATGAACAGGGTGTTGTTACAAATTATTTAAATGAGCAAATTTAAGGTTATTTTAAGCACAAATATGTTGGAGTAGAGCATACGACACTGCATAGTTTTTCTTTTGTTTTTCTTTTTTAGATTGATCAACATGTCGATTGGATTTCCATCAAAGACTCCAGCGGGGGATAAAGGACATTTATGATTTGAATAGATGTACTTTATTTGACACAAAGCGCAGGTCTTGGTCTTAATACATTGGTGTGGCAGAATGTTTGACTATCAAAAAGAAAATATAGCTCTAGTGTCCCGATTTCTAACATTTATTTAAGAACCCGGAAAAGAAAGATGTCATAGTAAAAGCCAGGTGTTTGAATGATATAACTCCAGTACACATGAGCTGGTCTTTCTTCATAAGTGGCAGACCAATGATTGAATATGATTGAATATAAAAGACTCTGAGGCCTCGTACACACGATCAAATCTGTCCGCTGGAAACGGTCCGCCGGACCGTTTCAGCAGACAGATTCGATCGTGTGTACGGCCGAGCCGACGGATTTGGCCACCCGACAGATTTCAAAGCATGCTTTGAAATCTATCGGGTGGGAATCCGTCCGCCCGACATGTCTGCTGGTTAGTACACTTACCAGCAGACATGTCGTCCCGCCCCGCCGCCGCACCGCCGCCGAATGGATTTGGCGCATGCGCGGAAGTGTTTTACTTCCTGGTGCAGTGACGTGGCGGCGTCAACGTCACCGCCACGTCACCGACACGTCAGCGCGCTCTCTGCTGACGGGGATTTTGGTTTGCTCGTGTGTACACGCGACCAAACCAAAATCCCAGCAGACAGATTTGTTCAAATCTGTCGGACAGACAGATTTGAACAAATCTGTCTGCTCGTGTGTATGGGGCCTAAAAGATGACTCTCGGACAACGACGAGGAGGAGTGTGGTCCTTGCATCGTTGGAGGATGACACACTAATAGGCAAGTTTGCCATAATTAGCGATTATGCTGTGTTCTGAGGACACCATGTGGATACAGTACTAACAGTTTGCGCAGCGCTTTACAACATGAGGGAAGACAGTACAGTTACAATTCAATTCAATACAGGGGTAATCCAAGGGCCCTGCTAATTAGAGCTTACAATCTAGGAGGGATAGGGATACAAAAGGTAACAAACTATAAAATACATATTTCTGGGGAGGGATGTGCATTATTTCATCATATTTAGATAAAAAAAAAATTTCAAGGACAGACAATGAGATTGTGTGTAATATTAGAACCTTCTACAGTATACCTTGTGCGTTTTATAAAGAATCACCATGCTTTCAATGAACATTTAACTACGAATTACGCATTCACCAGTATGGCCATGTGCTGCATGTGTAGTAAATGCCAGAGAATCCACCATGCAGAATGTGACCGACCATATTCATACATTCCTAAGGCTGCATTCACACCTGAGCGTAGGCGGCAGCTGGAGTATTGCCGTGACACGACATTGGCGTATTGTCCCCGCGATTTGCGGCGACAAGTCGCTCCTTGTTTTCGCTGGGAGGGGTGATTTTAACATTGTCGGCTATTGCCAAACGCCTGATACGCCTGAAAAAAAGGGTCCGGGACTTGTTTCGAGCTTCAGGCGTACGGCGTTTCGGCGTTCGGCGTAGAGATGTGAACCATCTCCATAGCCGACAATGTTAATTCGCCCCTCCAACGTATCTTAGGCTGCTACAGCGTCGGGCGACAAAACGGCTAGGTGTGAATGCAGCCTAAATAGGCCCCTTACATGAGGAAATTCAGAGTTTGCTTCAAGGGTTAAAAAGACATAAACCCAATTCTCATAAAAATAATAAATAAATTAAAGAAAAATAAAAAGACTAACAATCAAATATCATTCTCTGCCCTCAAAAACTAGTTTAAGGCTGCATTCACATCTAGGCGTCGGCGGCAGCAGGCGTATTCGGGCGACATGCAATAGGCGTTTTGTCCCCGCGATTTGCGGCGACAAAACGCCTATTGCTTTTTTGCTGGAGGGCAGAATTTACACTGTCGGCTATGGCCGAACGCCCGATACGCCTGAAAAAAAGGGTCCGGGACTTGTTTCAGGCTTCACGCTTCAGGCGTATCAGCGTTCGGCGTAGAGATGTGAACCATCTCCATAGCCGACAATGTAAATTCCCCCCTCCAGCGTATGTCAGGCTGCTTCAGCGTCGGGCTTCAGGCGACAAAACGCCTAGGTGTGAATGGAGCCTTAAGCATATGTTGCAGAAGTCCAAAATATTTATGATAAATTCAGTTTCACTAAAAGCTGTAGGCTACATCTGGAAATAATTTTTGGAGTGGTAAAAAATAGTTGACCCCCTCTAAACCAGAGCTTTAATACTATATAAAAGGGTATGTTTTAAAGGTACATGTGGAAACCATTTATATGCGTTCTAGATATATTAGCATTCTTCTGGGATACAGGCACAAAAAAGCAATCAACTCTTTGAAAGAACAGTAAAACGTGTCAGGACTCTGCAGGTCGCATCTATGAGTCTGTGTAATTATTAAACTTAAAAGTATGTAAAGTACATCAAGTATATAAAAATCCTATCGACTAAAATGTTATATTTTAAATTGTTACTGTAAGTTCAAAAGTAATTTGTAGTTTGAGATCTGCAGATTTCTTTCAAATAATACCTGGTGATCCTGCCATGAAGGCTCCTGTTCAGGGACTTCGTGTTAAGTCTTATGCACATTTGCGTTCAAAACTGCCTGTTTTACAGGCTTTTGATATTTTTTTTTCCTCTAAACACCCTTCTATGTTAGCCTATGTGTCCATGCACATATAGGCATTTACAGTTAAAGTGATATTAAAGTGGTTGTATATCACCGATGTGGAAGTTTTACCTATAGGTAAGCCTATAATAAACCCTTTACAACCACTTTTTACTACAGGTAAACCTAATAATAGGGCTAACCTAACCTGCACGGTTTAAGAGCAATTCCCCTGTTTCTGAATGTGCCGACGTCATCGGCACATTCGCACTGAAGCAATGGAAAGTACGTGCTGTTGCTTCAGTTAGTGTACCGTTACAGACGCAGAAGTGACGTCATCACGGCTCCAGCCAATCACAGCGCTGGAGCTCGTGATACCCAGAGGTAACTCGGAAGCGATGTCGCTGGCCGGAGGCAGGGACCACTCCGGGGGTAAGTAATTCATAATGAGCTAGTATGCGATGCATACTAGCTCATTATGCCTTTGTCTTGCATTTTTTTTGTTTTGTTTTTTAGTGTGTTTACAACCACTTTAAGCCTCCTACACAGCTGTTTCTGTTAATGACTGTGTTTCAATCTACATAAAATTGATGATTATTAGCACCTGCCTGGAATAATTGGGTTATCATACACCTGACTCTAATCCAACACAATCTTTGTGCAATAGCAAAGATTTCAAAGCAGACTACGGTTTCAAGATGTGCTGTTCAAGCTGTTTGAATAAGCAATAAGAAATGAGCAATGTTGAGGACCGTAAACGCAGTGGTAGGCCAAGGAAACTTAATGCAGTAGAACGCCTCATGCTTACTTCCTTTCAACATCAGAAGATGTCCAGCAGTGCCATCAGCAAAAAACTGACAAAAGCCAGTGGGACCCAGGTACACCTATCTACCATACAGAAAAGTCTGGTTCATGGAAGAATTGTGGCCAAAAAGGCATACCTTCTACATAAAACAAGGCTAAGAGACTTAAATATGCACGAAAACATAGAAACTGGGGTGCAGAAAAATAGCAGCAGGTGCTCTGGACTGATGAGTCAAAATTTGCAATATCTGGCTGTAGTAGGAGGCAGTTTGTTTGTGAAGGGCTGGAGAGCGGTAAAAAAAATGAGTGTCTGTAGGCAACAGTGAAGCATGGTGGTGGTTCCTTGCAAGTTTGGGGCTGTATTTCTGCAAATAAAGTTGGAGATTTGGTAAGGATCAATGGTGTCCTCAATGCTGACAAATACAGGCAGATACTTATCTATCATGCCATACCATCAGGGAGGTGTGTGTTTTCCCAAAATGTATTCTGCAGCAGGTCAACAACCCCAAACATGAAGCCAATGTCATTAGGAACTATCTTTAGCGTAAAGAAAAAAAATAAGTCTTGGAAGTGATGGTTTGTCACACAGAGCCCTAATCTCAACATCTATGAGTCTGTCTGGGATTACATGAAGAAACAGAAGGCAGGCAGCTTACATCCACAGAAGAAAACCGATCCACTGAATTCCTTCAAAACTGTGTGAAAGAGTACCTAGTAGAATTCATGCTGTTTTGGAGGCAAAGGGTAGTTGCATCAAATTTTGAATTGATTGGAATTTCTCTTCTGTTCATTTATTTTTACTATTAACACTTATATTTCTAAAATCATTATAAATGTACATAATTTTTTCACATCTACCTAAAATGTTTGCACAGTAATATATACAGTCTCTCTCTCTCTCTCTCTCTCTCTCTCTCTCTCTCTCTCTCTCTCTCTCTCTCTCTCTCTCTCTCTCTCTCCCTATATATATATATATATATATATATATATATATATATATATATAATCTCACAAAAGTGAGTAATCCCCTCACATTTTTGTAAATAGTTTATAATATCTTTTCAACACAGAAGAAATTACACTTTGCTACAATGTAGTGTAAATTTGCTGTCCCCTCAAAATAACTCAACACACAGCCATTAATGTCTAAAAAACTGGCAACAAAATTGAGTACACCCCTAAGTGAAAATGTCCAAATTGGGCCCAATAAGCCATTTTTCTCCCTGGTGTCATGTGACTTGTTAGTGTTACAAGGGGGGTTATTTACTAAACGCTTTGACGTGCACTGAAAGTGCACTTGTAGGTGCAGTCGCTGTAGATCTTAAGGGGACATGCAAGGAAAATAAAAAACAGCATTTTAGCTTCCACATGATTGGATGATAAAATCAGCAGTGCTTCCCCTCAGATCTACAGCGACTGCACTCCCAAGTACACTTGCAGTGCAAGGTGGCTTTGCCTTTAGTAAATAACCCCCAAGGTCTCAGTTTTGTGTGGGCACCCATGCAGCTTTTCGGATCCCTTGGAGACTCAACAGGCAAAATTCCCTTGTCATTTGTGTCTCCAACCCTGTGCAAAAAGGTATAATAAATATATCGTTCTTGCAATTAGGTGCCTTGGTTATGCATAAATTATACATTATAAAGACCTCGGATACCACAGCAACCACCAGGCATAGTGGTATGAAAAGGATTTTGGTCTGCCTTGCATTATTGAACTAAATAAAATTGTATTTAGTAAAACAGTACAATAAAACAGTATTGTATTACTCTTCCTAATTACTTACAGAATGAAATAGCTTGCCCATTAGAAAAGCTAATTTACTATTTAAAAGATCTGGCAATAAATCTGGAAGTGTGTCCCCACATACTTTTTCTACTTTACAACATATGTTTCACAGAATCCATCCACAGTCTGAAAATGTACTTCTAATGCATCAACATGTTGTGACCCTTGGTTGTATAACTTAAAATACTAATGATTATGCAATGTCAGTATAATAGAATAAAACATGTACTTTAAAGGCTCCAATCAAAAGTGAAAGTAAAGTCTTGAAGTCTACTCAGTGTACTAAGGCTTCATTCACACATAGCCGACTCCGTCGCAGTCCGTTCCGACGGAGTCCGCCTGTGTCTGCCAGCTCAGCGGGAGATCAGTCCGCAGATCTCCGCTGAGCCGACGGATGACAAGCTCCTCTCTGCTCACTGAGCGGGGAGGAGCTTGTCGAGTCCCGCTGTCCTCTATGGAGCGATCTGATGAAAACGGACAGCATGTCCGTTTTCATCAGATCTTTCCCGATCCGATCCGCATGGACGGATGGGGACGTGAGCCCCATACGTTTGTTTTTAGCGGATCGGATCAGGTCGGATGTCAGCGGACATGTCTCCGCTGACATCCGACGCTCCATAGGGGTGCATGGAGCGCCCGTTCAGGTCCGCCTGAAAAACTGACAGACGGACCTGAACGGATCCATGTGTGAACGAGGCCTAAGGAGCACAGCCTACCTGCTGATTGTCTTCAGTTAAAATATGTTGTTTACTATAAAGGTATGACTTATTCTCTTTGAAAGTGAAAACACTGTTGTTATGATCATCATCAGCAGTACTACAAAGAGCTGAAATCCAACTCACAGCTTTAGACTCCTTGCTAACTCAAACCATATGTGGTGATCAAAATTGTCACCACCCCATAACTCTAGAATACAGTAACAGTAATTTGCTTTGAGTGCCATGTGGGCTTTTGGCAAAACAAAGGTTTGCCTGCGATTTTGCATTTGCTGCCTTTCATCTAGTCTCTGCTATAGCTAAAAGTGAGGGTATACCCAGAAGTAACTCGGAAGCGATGTCGCCGGCCCCTATGGGGTACTCACAGAATAATGTGCGGAGTATAGAGTAAAAGTGTCCATAACTAGATCATCCAGTAAGGAATCTTTGTGGTGAAATGGTGGGAGGAAGCATCTGAATACCTTATAAGGTCCCTAAGCAGAAGTGGCGTTAAAGTGTGCAACCAGTGTTGTGATGTAACACCCGATCATTCACCTGAGACTGATCTTTGAGTGGCTGAATTTAAGTGCAAAGTTTGAAACGTTTGCACTGTGAAGTGAATACATTCCAGACATAGCCCCATTGTTTACAATAACAGTCAGGGAGACATTGTCTTACATGTCCACAATGCTAGACTGTAAATAAAGTCAATGCTTTGCCCATCACAGTGGGCATACCCACCAAAGGAATCTTCATATTTATGGTTACAAAGTGATGTGCTTTAGCCCTGGGCCTATATATCACACTGCAGCTAACTCAACTTGTTGCACCAAGTGCCAAGGTGCAGGATCCAGTGCCTGAAGCAACATTATATAGGCTGTCCGGGTATGGCCCTTAAGGTTTTACCAAAATTGGACCAACACGGATACACGGTTTATATGCTGGCACTAGAAGGCAGTGAGCACTCGATTAAATAATTTAAGTTTAAATAATAAAGAAAAAGCATTAACTAGTTGAACTAAGGCTAAGTTTCTCTGTGATAACACTAGCACAAAACTGTTGACTCACGGAGTGGGGTAGGGTTATATGGGAGGCAGCCAGGGAGCATGTCCTCTATAAGCTGTGTCAGTGTCAAATCACCTGAAGGTACATGCCTGCCCTATATCCCATGGAATATGTCAATTCTGCCCCATCCCATACTATATGATTATAACAGCTATTTTCACATTATTATGTAGGTGAAGTTCAGGAGCAGATAAGCATTAAAATATAACTAAAGGCAAAATCTTGTTTATGTTTTGTTTTGGATAGAGTACAGAGGGATTAGAATGTTTTTCAGTTTGTATTGTCTGATGCCCCCCCTTTAACCACTTGCTTACTGGGCACATATACCCCTTTCCTGCCCAGGCGAAATTTCAGCTTTCAGCACTGAGTCGCTTTAAATTAAAATTGCGCGGTCGTGCGACGTGCTTTACAAACAAAATTGGCGTCCTTTTTTTCCCCACAAATAGAGCTTTCTTTTGGTGGTATTTGATCGCCTCTGCGGTTTTGTTTTTTTGTGCTATAAACAAAAAAGAGCGACAATTTTGAAAAAAAACACAGAATATTTTTTACTTTTTGCTATAATAAAAATCCAATTTTTAAAAAAAAATATATTTTTTTTTCTCAGTTTAGGCCGATATGTATTCTACATATTTTTGGTAAAAAAAACAATCGCAATAAGCGTATAGTAATTGGTTTGCGCAAAGGTTATAGTGGCTAGGAAATAAGGGATAGAATTCTGACAATTTTTTTTTTTTACTAGTAAAAATCTGCGAATTTTGTCAGGACTGCGATATTGCGACGGACACATCGGACACTTTTGACACATTTTTGGGACCATTCACATTTATACAGCGATCAGTGCTATAAAAACGCACTAATTACTGTATAAATGTGACTGGCAGTGAAGGGGTTAACACTAGGCGGTGAGGAAGGGGTTAAATGTGAGTCCTGGGTGTGTTCTAACTGTGTGGGGGGAGGGGGGTGACTGGGGGAGGTGACCGATGCTGTCTCCCTATGTACAAGAGAAACAGCATCTGCCTCCTCTCACTGACAGGACGTGGAGCTCTGTGTTTACACACAGAGCTTCACGTCCCTGTTCTAAAACTGCCGATCAGCGGGTACCTGGCGGACATCGCGACCGCCAGGCACGCGCATCAGCATCTCGGGGACGCGCCGGGTGCGCGCGCGCCGCCCAGTGGCCGGAGAAAACGATGCCGTCAATTGACAGCAGCTTGGATATTCAGATCCCCTAAGCTGCCGTCAATTGACGATAAGCGGGGACTGAAGTGGTTAAAGAGATTCCACTCTATTTGTCCTTTTTGCTATTATTATTTAAAGAAAAAGTAAAGGACAATCCAAAATTGTGGGTTGTCCCCAGAAAAGTGATAGAGGGAGGTCCCCAATGAATTTCCTTAACCACTTGCCCACGGTGTCATAGTAAAAAGACATCATGATTTTAAAGATGGATATCTCGGTAACGGCAGCAGCTGCTGCCACAACCGAGATATCCATCTTTTCCGTGGGCAGTGCTGTACACGATAATGGCGGTCCCAGCGGCGGATTCACCGCAAGATCGCCGTTATCGGTGGCGGGAGAGGGCCCCCCCCCCTCCCGCCGCTCTCCCGCGCTCTCCGCCGCTTACCGGAGCCGTTGGTAACGGCGGAGGCGATCGGGTCCTCTTGCTGGCTGTGTTGGGATACGAGTGAGGGAAAAATCGCCCCCACCCGTCCCCCACAGCTCTGCTGGGCGGAAGTGACGTCAAAACGTCAGTCCCGCCCAGCGTCTTAAAGAAACATTTTTTTTTTCTGAAATTTGAAAAATGACATTTTTTTTTTTTTTTCTTTTTTTGCATTTAAGCCTAAATATGAGATCTGAGGTCTTTTTGACGCCAGATCTCATATTTAAGAGGACCTGTCATGCTTTTTTCTATTACAAGGGATGTTTACATTCCTTGTAATAGGAATAAAAGTGATATTTTTTTTTTTTTAATTTATTTAGATGTATAAAATTATAAACTAATTAAAAATAAATAAGAAAACAAAAAAAAAAAATGTAAAACGCCCCGTCCCGACGAGCTCGCGCACAGAAGCGAACGCATACGCGAGTAGCGCCCGCATATGAAAACGGTGTTCAAACCACACAAGTGAGGTATCGCCGCGATCGTTAGAGCGAGAGCAATAATTCTAGCCCTAGACCTCCTCTGTATCTCAAAAAATGCAACCTGTAGAATTTTTTAAACGTTGCCTATCGAGATTTTTAAGGATAAAAGTTTGACGCCATGCCACGAGCGGGCGCAATTTTCAAGTGTGACATGTTGGGTATCATTTTACTCGGTGTAACATTATCTATCACAATATATAAAAAAATTGGGCCAAATTTATTGTTGTCTTATTTTTTTATTCAAAAAAGTGTTTTTTTTTTCAAAAAAAGTGCGCTTGTAAGACCGCTGCGCAAATACGGTGTGACAAAAAGTATTGCAATGACTGCCATTTTATTCTCTAGGGTGTTAGAAAAAAAAATATATAATGTTTGGGGGGTTTAAGTAATTTTCTAGCAAAAAAAACTGTTTTAGTCTCGTAAACACCGAATCTGAAAAACAAGCCCGGTGGGAAAGTGGTTAATTTGCAGGGATTTCATCTCACTTCCTGTTTGGCTATGGGACAGGAAATTAAGGGAAATCTCCCCAATGATACACAGATGGCGGGAAAAAAATCTTACAGGGGTTATTATAACCCTCCCGTGCTCTATCCAAAATGAAAAAAAAATACTTTAATAAGCAGTTGTTAAGGTGCAGTTTCACCGCGAATTTCGAAAACAGCTGTTCAGTGGTTTAGCAGGTGGTTACCGGAATCTTTAACAATCGCTAGTCCAAAAATAGAACTTCCACTGTTCGGGATACCCCCCCCCCCCCTCCGGGTGTCACATTTGCACCTTTCAGGGGGGAGGGGGGAGCAGATACCTTTCTAATAACGGAATTGTCACAAACTGTCTCTGTGTTTTTATCTATTTTCGACACATTTTTGGTGAATGAGTAGGGGTACCCCAACCCATTCAAATGGGTGAGGGGCAGAATCCCCACAGCCACCAGCCAGGATTGTGGGGAAGTGGCCCTTGTACGTGTTACCACTTCGGGTCAGGTCCCCTGGGTGATTTTACTGAAAAATTCACCCTCCCTCCCTGTCTGCAACCTTCTGGGACATGTCATAGGTCCCAGAAGGCTGTGGGACCATTCACAAAGCGCATGTGTAGTGGGAAGCCAACTGTGAAGCTGCAAGGTGTCACACCTGGCTTTCTACAGTTAACATGCCGTTTGACTAAATTGTCTGCATGACAGCAAGTCTGAGAACTAGGAACACACACAGTTGCACATTTCAAGTTCTTGTTACAAGGTTAATTCATATTTTCATGGCAAAAGGTATTTTGTATTTGAACTTTAAAATAGCATATTGTGGTCACAAAGGGATTCATTTTAGTTTTGAGAAAGCACAGGCCCAAAATGGCTACCAAGGACTTCTTCGGTATTTCTGGAAATTAACCAAAATTCAACTCGACAGTTAGAATGACAGCCAGGTAAAAAAATGTGCTGGCAAGATTGGTTGATGTGAATGGTAATTTAAATATAAAGTACTTTAAAGCAGTGCTCAGCACTATTAAAAAAAAAAGAACAGTGAAGCATGACTGAAAAAGAGCAGTAAGCATGCATTCTTATACAGCACAATGCTGTAAGTGAGAGCCTGGTAGGAGAGAAATAAGACTGACAAAGTTTCCAGACACATACATTGAGTGTGACTGACTTTGGGATTTCAGTCAGCTTGGGTGCAGTGACATGAAGCAAAGTTTGGGGCTTATTGTATTAACTCATACACAATTAACTTCTTAGGAGCATTCACCGCTTCTGACAGCATTACAAATCTCACTGAACTAACTGTTGTACAAAGTAATCTTCCATGGCAAATTCAAGCAATTACCTATAGATTAGTCTACAATGATTCCTTTATCCTCATCAGTGAGCCAACATAATAGAGATTAGGTTTTGTGTTCAGACCTCATGTTTGTCGCTCTTCAAACACTTGTTCCTACTGCAATAAATTATCCCATTACAGCGAATTAGGCTGTAAACTAATAAATCTGAAGGGATGCTTGACTAGACAATATTCCTAATCTTTTATTTCTGAACTGATATCCTGCCATTTTGAATCCTTACTATCTATGGGCCTTATAAAGGGGGCTGCTTATGTATTCACTATAGTTTCTTTTCATTGATTTCTAATATGCATTGCAACAAAATCACAACTAATAAAAACAAAAATAATACATAATTTCTTGTCTTTTGTTACTGGATACTTAGTCACTTACACAGTATTTCTGGTTGCTTCAGAGTACAAGATAAAACAATTACAAACGTTGGGACCTTTTAGCCTTGGTTCACACTGCACACCGCATGTGATTCGCCCATTAATTCTGAATGACTCAAATCGCACCGCACCACTGCTGTCAATCACAGCCAGTGAGCCAACGAGGAGAGAACAGGAGGCAGGGCCGAGCTGCAGCTCTATTTGTCTTGTGAACGAATAAAGTAGCGACTTGAGAGCTAGTGTTCAGCTGTGCTCACAGAACAAGCAACTTTCTCTGGGGGCATTGTTTGAAGGGTGGGGGAGATAGGACCGTCTCACCTACTGTCACACTGAGGCACTTTACAGGTGCATTAGCACTAGAAATCCTTTAAAACTGCTTTTAACCCTTTATTTTTTACCCTTTATTCGGTTAAATGCATCCTGCTAGCGGCTGAAAAGCGCCTCTAAAACGACGGTAAAGCGCTGCTAAAACTAGCATTGCTTTGCCGCCGACGCACCAGTGTAAAAGTGCCCTAACTAGTTCTAAAAATGTTCCCTGCTCTTCTGCTACTTGTCCTGCCTAACCTGTGTAAAAAAAAAAAAATTGTAAAATCTGTATACTTCCCTATTTTTATTCAGCTCTGGTCTAGTCACGTAATCTCTTGTGTCAATCAGCAACAGCTGCAGGGGAGCAGAGGGAGCACCAACAAAGGCTGAGACATAGGAGTCTAGGAGTGACTTAATTCCTTCTGAATTTTGAGCCATTTTGGAGCGCTTCCTCCTCTCTCCTGTAGCCATCACTAACTGGCACAGGGAATCACATGACCGGACCTGATGTGGAAGTATATTCATCTTTTTTACACAGGTTAGACAGTATAGGTAACAGGAAGGGGATGGAATGTTTTTAGGACTAGTTAGTGATAGGATGGAAATCCACTTCAAATGCTGGAGTTTGGCTTTAGACCTAGGTAAAATGATCTGTGAATCATGACAATTTCTTGTACACAAACAAGTTTGGATTGGAGCTGCAACAATGTATATACAATGAGAGAATTAATCTTACTTCAGGGTATATAAAAAAAAAACATGCATTTAACTATGTAGGGAGATTTCCTGTCAAAAAGCAGTAATGAACATGAACATTCATTGGTATGTGTCCCTCAATAGAGTTTACATACTCTAAAACAAATGGGTTAGGTAAATTCCCCCAAAGTCTTATAAAAATAACAGGGTTTGATTATCTGTGTAAATTTTGCTAAGCTGTGCCTTCAAAATGAGTCAGGCTGTTGGGAAATGAAATTCCTTCCATGGATTTATGGAAACTAGCTCACAATGTCCTTACCAGTTAACTTGCATGAACCTAGCCTTATTGTGCAACAGCAGCAGGATGCAATGTTGAATGTAAGACTAGAGATATTTCACTTACCTAAATTATTATTCTAAATACTTTAAAGTGTATATCCACTTTTGCAGCCAAATTGGGATAACACCCATTTTATAGTTTTTACGTGAACATAACTCGCCACAGCACTTTTACTGTGATAGGGCGGCAGCTATAAGCACAGCGATGTATTGGTACGTCGCTGCCTGTTATCCCTCTTTGGGGAGCATGTCCGCCTACTTTCCTGTGATTAGACACAGCGGGAGTTCATCAACAGATACCGGCCAATGATTCATGGTCGGGACCTGCTGATCGGCTATGTCATATTATAGCCTAGAGCTCTGTGTTGGTAAACAATACAGAGTGATGCTAAGCAGGGAAAATTAATAAATTGATATGTAGTACAAAGCAGCACACATTAGTACAGTGACAGTGTATATTTTTAGCACTGATCACTGTATTATTGTCACTGGTGATGTCAGTATCCACAAAGTGTCAGTTTGAACAGAGCACTATCACAGTACCGCTAAAAAAATAACTGATATATATATATATATATATATATATAAAATAAATAAAAAATCCCATACATAGTGCCATAGTTTGTAGATGATGTAACTTTCACACAAACCAATAAGGCTTCATGTACACTGCTGCTGGTAAAAGGGTGTTTAGAAGCAGTTGGGTGTTTTCTTCAGCTGCCCTTGCTTCAGTCCTTTCTAGGCAGTTGAGTTTAGAAGCACCTTTTGGAAAGCAAAAAAATGCATTCAGGAAGGATGTTCAGAGGCATTTGAAACGCCAAATGGCTGTAACAGCTTGCAAACCCGTATAAACGTTTATGGACGTTTTTCCATTTTGACTTTTTGCAAAAATTATAAACAAAATCTAAACGCAAACGTGGCTAAACGCGGCATGTAAACACAGCAAAACTGAAGTTTTTAAATGTCGTTTACTATCTGTCAAGATAAATCATTCAGGAGAGGTTTTAAAAAGTCCTGTGTACATTAAGTCTTAATATACACTTATTGGGATTTTTTAACAAAAATATGTAACAGAATACATTTTAACCACTTGCTTACTGGGCACATAAACCCCCTTCGTGCCCAGGCGAAATTTCAGCTTCCGGCACTGCGTCGCTTTAACTGACGATTGCGCGGTCGTGCGACGTGGCACCCAAACAAAATTGGCGTCCTTTTTTTCCCCACAAATAGAGCTTTCTTTTGGTGGTATTTGATCGCCCGTGCGGTTTTTATTTTTTGCGTTATAAACAAAAAAAGAGCGACAATTTAAAAAAATATATATATTTTTTACTTGTTGCTATAATAAATATCCCAATTTTTTAAAAAAAAATAATATTTTTTTTTCTCAGTTAAGGCCGATACGTATTCTTCTACGTATTTTGGCGGAAAAGTTATAGCACCTACAAAATAGGGGACAGAATTATGATTTTTTTTTAATATTTTTTTTTTACTAGTAATGGCGGCCATCTGCGATTTTTATTGGGACTGCGATATTGCGGCGGACACATCGGACACTTTTGACACATTTTTGGCGCCATTCACATTTATACAGCGACCAGTGCTATAAATATGCACTAATTACTGTATAAATGTGACTGGCATTGAAGGGGTTAACACTAGGGGGTGAGGAAGGGGTTAAATGTATTGCCTGGGTGTGTTCTAACTGTGTGGGGGGAGGGGGTGACTGGGGGAGGTGATCGATGCTGTCTCCCTATGTACAAGGGAAACAGCATCTGTCTCCTTTCCCTGACAGGACGTGGAGCTGTGTGTTTACACACACAGCTCCACGTCCCTGCTCTGTCACCGACGATCGCGTGTACCTGACGGACATCGCGGCCGCCGGGTACACGCATCGAATCCTCGGTGATGCGTCGGGACTGTTTTTCCCCACCGCGCGCCACCCTGTGGCGCGCTCGGGGAATTACAAGTAAATCACGTCCAAAGACGTGACCCCGGCGCCTCAGGTCCGCGCTGTTGACGTATTCTGTCAATAGCGCGGACCCGAAGTGGGTAACTGGAATTTATGAAGAAATTAAATTTTTTCGATTTTTTTATTCGATATATTTTATAGCAGAAAGTAAAAAATATTGTTTTTTTTTTTTCAAAATGTACAGTCTTCTTTAGTTTATATAATAAAAAATAAAATACCCAGTGGTGATCAAATACCACCAAGAGAAAGCTCTATTTGTGTGAAAAAAATTATATAAATTTTATTTGGGTACAACGTTGCATGTCCTCACAGCTGTCAGGTAAAGTAAAGTAGCACAGTACAGCAAAAAATGGCCTGGTCATGAACGAGGTAAAACAATGTGGTTTGGTACGGTGCAACCTGAAAAAGTAGTGTGTAATCCGGTATATTTGGCAGCCCTTTGCAATGAATTTGCTGCCTAAACAAGAATGCGTTGTGTGCATTCCAGTGTGAACCACTCATATTGATCATAACATTTGTGCAGTCTCAGAGAAATACAAGAGACTAGCATCTACCAAAAAGGAAACTATCCGGCGGCTCTTAAACGAAACCCCATATTGGGTATGGGGTATTGCACAAGGAATCGATTTTGCCCCCGTAAATAATGTGAGGCGGTTAAAAGTGTTACTAAACCCACAACAGTAAAATCAGTCTGTATATGCAGTAAAGCATGCTTGGTATACTCACTGTAGGACCTAAGGGGTTAATCCTCAGCATTGTGTAAAAAGGCTGTTTGGTCCCGTCTTTTGTGATCCTCCCCTTCTTCCACAGTCCCCAATCCATATGCTGATAGTACAGAGACCTAGGAGGCACTCTGCACATGCTCAGTTTGATGTGTATTGGTAGAATTATTTTTTTTGGGCCAATCTGCACTGTCCAGATAGAGGGTCAGGGGTCATGCGGCTTCATAGGATAGTCAGAGGAGAGTGAAAACTCCTTCTACAAGCTATAATCAGTGCTCAGCCAGACACTGATAGAAGTCATAAGACTTCTAACTGCTGATAAGGAAAGGTATTTAACAGTTTATATTTATTAAAATAATTGCATTTCCATGTTCTGTGTACTGTGGGAGACCAGATAGGGTCCACTTTCAAGTAGAACTGTAGGCAACACCTTTCTGTGAAAAAAAAAAAAGAACTGTAGGCAAAACTTTTTTTTTTTCATTTTTGATAGAGAAAGAGAAGGTTATAACCCCTGTCAGGTTTTTTTCCCAGCATCTGTGTGTTATTGCGGAGATTTCCCCTCACTTCCTGTCCCATAGCCAAACAGGAAGTGAGAGGTAATCCTTGCAAATTAAGGGAATTCCTTGGGGACCCCCAGGTCATTTGAACTAGTGTCCCCATTGGTGGATTTCCGTTCTATTACTTTTCTCTTTACTTTCAAAGATAATGGTAAACAGAACAAATAGAGAGGGTTAATTAAACTGGCAAGTGTTCTAATTCTTCTCCACTATCCAAAACTAAAACAAAAGTTTTACCTTTAGTTATACTTAAAGGGTTTGTAAAGGATTTTTTTTTTATCTTAATAGCTTCCTTTACCTTAATGCAGTGATGTTTTCATGTCCTCATTGTTCGTTTTTGATCTCAAGTTGCTGTAATTCTTCTCTGATCTCCACACTTCCTGGTTGTCTGTGTCCTGATAACCACAGTACTGGGAGCTTTCCCTATGTGGTCACTAATCAAGGAGGTGTGATTACTGTGTGTCTAAAACCCCTCAGCACCAATCAGTTTCGTTTTACAAACCATCACTGCCCTGTATTGGCCCTGTGGCTCTGTACATCACAGAAGCAAGAAACAGCATGCAATAAAGAAACTAAAACTGCAGGCACATTATATGATTGATTTTTATCTATTTTTAATCATTTTTAAAAGGAATCAGTAAACTATTATGTCTCTATACCCTGTAAACAGTCATTTCAGCAAAAAAAAAAATTCCTTTTAAAAACTCCTTTAAGGATAGATGATTATGAAATTTGATCAATTCACCACACTTAAATAAGCAAGGATTACTAAATGTCTCCTTGTGGATTTTTTCGGGCTTTTGCAGCTGTTGTCACAAAAACCAGCTGTCAGAAATTCCTACTTGTGAAACTATTTCCATGGCTACAATGGTAGACAGGGTGATGGAGTACAATTACAGTAAAGGGAATTTATCATGAAGCAAAAATAAAGCTCTGAAAGGAGCTAGTTAGGTACTTTAGTTTTCGCAGTTTCATGGGCTTGCGCAATTTTGGGACTGGACACGTCTGGCATCTGTTTACTCTTCACAACCTCTATATAACATCTTTTATATCTTACCAAAAAATGATAATGTGTTTGTGTGCAGTATAATTACGGTAAGTTAAGTGTTTTTACTGGAAATATTGATTAAACAGTAGTTAAATAATCATGTGGCATAAAAAATTGCATCTACCACCATTTTATTCTATAGGTTCTCTGCTTTCTCTGCTTTCAGAAAATATGCAAGGGGCAACACAATAAAACATTCGCAATACGAGTATGTCACAATTCTTATTTCAGCCATTTTCAAGTTGTGTCATTAGGACTGTGACATATCTAAAAAGAATTGCCGCCAGTTTGTAGATAATGAAACTGGAGGTAGTTAACACTAACTTTATGCTACTATACAGAGACATGACATTAATTATTGAAAAGGGGGTCGGTGCTAGGGCACAGGCACTTCATTGGTTCCTAGAACGCAGGAGGCCAGCGCCCTAGCAACCAATGAGCAGAGATGAATCTTGACAGTGGGAATGCTGAAGGACTAGTTCCCCATCAGGTCCACCTTTTGTGTGATTGACAGCAAAGACAGCAGTGAGTAAATTACATAGCCCCACTGGGTCATCTAACAGCTAAGGAATTCGCTCACTGCCATCTGCTTTCAGTCACAAAGAAAGGTGGACCTGATGAGGAACTCCTCTTCCAGAGTTCCCCATTACACTCTGCCCACCCCCAAAACAAAACTACTTGGCTGATGTGTTTATCTGTATGATAGGCACACTGATTGAGCAGGGAGCTCTGTAAAACTGAACCTCTATATCGGCCACCTCCTGTGACAAATATATGTACCTGCTCCCAACAGGTACATACATCTGTTTTAAGCACTGGCAATTGTGATGTGACAGTTTCTACAAATTAAAATGTTTTGGGCTTTCAGGTGAGTTTTAGTGTACAAAATAAGGGTTTTAAAAAGTATGCGCAAAATAAAAAAAATGGTTCTAGCTGGGAAAGGTTTTAAAGAAAACCTTGGTACCATTATGGGGATGTTATACATGGAACTTAATAGGAGTACTGTCACTTTAAACAAGCAGCTAGCAGGCTTCAACGGCCTTTTCACATGTAGTGCTGAATCCTGATAGCAGCTTGTTCAAAGTGTTATTCTGATTACGATCGCCTTAGGCCGCGTACACACGAGGGGATATGTCCGCTGAAAACAGTCCGATGGACCGTTTCAGCAGACATCTCCGCTCGTGTGTATGGGCTAGCGGACAGATTTCTCCACCCGACAGATTTCAAAGCATGCTTTGAAATCTATCCGGTGGGAATCTGTCCGCCCGACATGTCTGCTGGTTAGTACACTTACCAGCAGACATGTCGGCTCCCACCGCCGCCGCGCCGCTGCCGAATGGATTCGGCGCATGCGCGGAAGTGTTTTACTTCCTGGTGCGGTGACGTGGCGGTGACGCGGCGGCGTCAACGTCACCGCCGCGTCACCACTACGTCACCGCGCCGTCCGGCGGCGGGGAATTTGATCCGATGGTGTGTACACGCCATCGGATCAAACTCCCGATCGGACATATCCGATGGAAATGGTCCGCGGACCGTTTTCATCGGATATATCCGATCGTGTGTACGCCGCCTAAGGGTGGTAATCATTCACCCACTAGTAACTATGTTCCACATCCTTGAATATATGGATTTGTGGAAAGAAGCATGTAACCATGTTTCTATAAAGAAGAATTTGGACTTTGTAGGCACAACTCAATAAAATTGGTATTTATTAGGAAAAAACAAAACATATAACATGACAATTGCACTATAATATGCATTGGAACAGAATAAAGAACATTAATAGTGGAACCACATTATGATCCCTCAGAAAAACACACTCAATAGCCACAGAGCTATATGTAGATTATACAAATTAGACGCTGGGTGGAGGGGTGATTATTTGTATAATCTACATATAGCTCTGTGGCTATTGAGTGTGTTTTTTCTGAGGGATCTTAACCACTTAAGGCCCGCCGGCTGTAGGAGCGATCCGACAAGAGGGGGCGGCTATTCGTTTTTGTCCGCCCCCTCCGGATCGCTCCCAGCCAATGCGCGCGCGCGCCCGCCCTGTCAGTTCCTCCTCCTGTGTAAACACAGGAAGGAGGAAGCGATGTGATCTCTCCCTCAGCGTTTTTTTTAACCACAGCTGAGGAGAGATCACAACACAGTAAGTCCTGCACTAACACTACACATAGTCAGATTTAACCCCCCCGATCGCCCCCCCCCCCCTGTCACAGTGTCACCGAATGCAGTAATCATACATGTATGATTACTGTATTTAGTGTCAGTGTGACAAGCAGTGTGACAGTCAGTTAGTGTTAGGTCCTGGGCAGCCCCCTTACCCCCCCTAATAAAGTTTTAACCCCTTGATCACCGCCCTAGTTAACCCTTTCACTCCCTATTGCCAGTGTCACTAAGCGATCATTTTTCTGATCGCTGTATTAGTGTCGCTGTTCCCGCTAGGTAGCTAATTTTTTTTTATTGCGATTTTTTTTTACTAAAGACATGTGGCTAAATAAATTTTGGCCTAAATGTTTGACTAAAATTTAGTTTATTGATTTTTCTTATAACAAAAAGTAAAAAATATTGATTTTTTTCAAAAATGTTGCTCTATTTTTGTATATAGCGCAAAAAATAAAAATCGCAGAGGCGATCAAATACCACCAAAAGAAAGCTCTATTTGTGGGAAGAAAAGGACGCAAATTTTGTTTGGGAGCCAAGTCGCACGACCGCGCAATTGTCTGTTAAAGCGACGCAGTGCCGAATCGCAAAAACCCCTTGGGTCATTTGGCAGCATATTGGTCCGGGTCTTAAGTGGTTAATGTGGTTCCACTATTAATGTTCTTTATTCTGTTCCAATGCATATTATAGTGCAATTGTCATGTTATATGTTTTGTTTTTTCCTATTAAATACCAATTTTAATGAGTTGTGCCTACAAAGTCCAAATTCTTCTTGATAGAAACATGGTTACATGCTTCTTTCCACAAATCCAGCTTGTTCAAAGTGGCAGCAAGCACTTCCATTAACCACTTAAGACTAGGGTTGTCCCGATATCACTTTTTTAGGACCGAGTACAAGTACCGATACTTTTTTTCATGTACTCGCCGATACCGAATACCGATACTTTTTAAATGCAGCCACGTGTCCCCAAATGCAGCCATGTCCCTCTGAGTTCAGCCATGGTCCCTCTGAGTTCAGCCATGGTCCCTCTGAGTTCAGCCATGGTCCCTCTGAGTGCTCCGCACTCCACCCCGCACTCAAAAAAAAAAAAAAAAAGTATTCTATTTAGGTATCGGGAGTATTCGCGCAAGTACAAGTACTAGCGCAAATACTCGGTATCGGTCCCGATACCGATACTAGTATCGGTATCGGGACAACCCTACTTAAGACCCAGACTCAAATGCAGCTAAAGGACCTTGCCCCTTTTTGCAATTCGGCACTGCATCGCTTTAACTGACAATTGCGTGGTCGTGCGATGTGCCTCCAAAACAAAATTGGCGTCCTTTTTTCCCACAAATAGAGTTTTCTTTTGGTGGTATTTGATCACCTCTGCGGGTTTTTTTTTGTGCTATAAACAAAAATATAGCGACAATTTTGAAAAAAAATCAATATTTTTTACTTTTTGCTATAATAAATATCCCCCAAAAATATATTAAAAAATATATTTTTTTCCTCAGTTTAGGCCGATACGTATTTTTCTACCGATTTTTGGTTAAAAAATCGCTATAAGCATTTATCGGTTGGTTTGTGCAAAATTTATAGCGTTTACAAAATAGGGCATAGTTTTATTGCATTTTTATTATTTTTAATTTTTTTTACTACTAATGGCGGCGATCAGCGATTTTTTTCGTGACTGCGACACTATGGCGGACACTTCGGACAATTTTGACACATTTTTGGGACAATTGTCATTTTCACAGCAAAAAATGCATTTAAATTGCATTGTTTATTGTGAAAATGACAGTTACAGTTTGGGAGGTAACCACAGGGGGCGCTGAAGGGGTTATGTGTTCCCTAATGTGTGTTTACAACTGTAGGGGGGTGTGGCTGTAGGTGTGACGTCATCGATCGTGTCCCCCCTATAAAAGGGATGACGCGATCGATGCTGCCGCAACAGTGAAGAACGGGGAGAGCCATGTGTTCTTCAGCTCCGGGGAATCCCGCGGTCCCGGAGCTTCGGACCGGGTCACAGGAGCGCACCGCAGGCGCGCGCCCGTGACACACGGCTGGGTACTAGCACACCACGTACCTGTAAGTGCATGTGCCCAGCCGTGCCATTCTGCCAACGTAAATGTGCAGAAGGCGGTCTTTAAGTGGTTAACCACTTAAGGACCGCCTCCTGCAAATTTACGTCGGCAGAATGGCACGGCTGGGCACAGGCACGTACCTGTACATCCCCTTTAAGTGCCCAGCCGTGGGTCTCGCGCGCACGTACCTGCGACCCGGTCCGAAGCTCCATGACCGCGGGACCCGATCGCCGCCGGTGTCACCGCGATCGGTCACAGGAGCTGAAGAATGGGGAGAGGTGTGTGTGTAAACACACCTTCCCCATTCTTCACAGTGCCAATGTCACTGATCGTCTGTTCCCTGATATAGGGAAAGGCGATCAGTGACGTCACATGTCCAGCCCCGCCCCCCTACAGTTAGAAACACATATGACGTCACACATAACCCCTACAGCCAGTGGTTAACTCCTAAACTACAATTGTCTTTTTCACAGTAAACAATGCATTTTTATAGCACTTTTTGCTGTGAAAATGGTCCCAAAAATGTGTTAAAATTGCCTGATGCGTCCGCCATAACGCCACAGTCACGAAAAAAAATCGCTAATCGCTGCCATTAGTAGTAAAAAAAAATATTAATAAAAATGCCATGAAACTGTCCCCTATTTTGTAAACGCTATGGCCCAGATTCACAGAGCGATTACGCCTGCGCAACTGCTGTTGCGCGTGCGTAAGTCTAAATGTGCGCGTGCGTATAGTTGGACGCGATTCACAAAACAATATACGCCAGAAATCTACGTTTTTTGGTCCGGCCTAATTGAATTAGACATTCGCTTCCCTTCGCGCAAAACTGCGCTAGACACACCATTGATTTGCTAGTCAAATATGCTAATGAGGGAGTTACGGGGATTCACAAAAAAACGCAGTTGCTGCGCAGGCTACGCGATGTGCGCAACTGCAAAATGTTCTGTCTAAAGTTAGAGGACCTAAAAGCTGGTCTAAATTTTGAAAAAAAGTCTAATTGTCAGATAAAGCAACACTGTTAGTGAGGAGTTCAGCAGTCACACGTGTTGCCCAACAATCTGTATGCCAACATGCCAGGGGCATCGTCGCGCATAGCTATACTACTGACTTTAGATGAACAAAGAAGGATGAGGGCACGGAGGATGGCACTAAGGAGGGCACGGGAGATGTTTTTTTTTTTTTTGCTTATATAAAATTTACCATTTAATCTAATCTAATACAATATTCTTATCTGATACAAGCCCCTCACTCTTCACTTGATATATCACACACGCATAGACATCTTTGGCATGAGAGATTCTGAGGTGTCTCGCATCTTCAGATTCACCCCTCATGCCATCATGGAATTACCACAACCTTGCAGGAGGACATCAGCAGCCCAACACATGGCACCACCCATGACACCCATGACAGCTACATATACAATCAGAGCCCCATCCCCACAGATTTCAAACAGAACATGTATGGGGACAGCTGGCTGGTTGGTGAGTGACATGGGAGTCAGGCATGACTATCCCCTCCCGTGATGCACACCTCACAAGTGGCACATGCATGACTAACATCCTCCTGTCTTTTCCCTTCAAGGTGACTCTGCATATGCACTGGTACCCCATCTCATGACCCCATCTCATGCCAGCTCACATTATGCATCTTTGCACGTTAAACACACACATTAATCATGGCACAATGAGAATGCATGCATGCACACCACTGTGGTCCCTAGCACACAAAGAGAAAAAGAACACCCAAAAATCACACTAGCACTCAGCAAGAAACAGACACAAAAAAATCAGATGAAAAAATAAAGCCAGAAAACAAACGCTCAGAAATATATCAATCAAACAAACAGTCTCAAACACTTATCAAAATACACTTTCACAAAACTACCGACAAGCACTAGATCACACAGAACACTAATCTGACAACTACAAAACACACTCTAACGAACAACAGAGCAAAAGCACTTGATTCAATGGGAAGGGACACAAAGGGATGTACTTTTGCAATGGAAGGGCGTTTGTGTGTGTCTATTTATGCTGTCTGCGTAGTTCACAACATTGCCCTAGTCCATTTCCTATTTCACTGATTGCGCCGCTCCCGAGTTGTGAGCATGCGCACAACGGAGCTGACATGGTTTCCTTCACGCGCGCATGCGCGAGTCGGCCGGCCCTTCATTTGCATGGGGTCACGGCTCATTTCAATGTAACACGCCCACGTCCCTCCCAATTTGTATTACTCCTCCTTACGCCTCCGGAAAAAACCTTACGCTTGCGCAATCTCTTGCGTAAAAGCTACGTGAATCGCGGGATTACGCGGCTAGATTGCGCAAGTCTAACGGAAAAGTGGTGCGCTACGCCGGACCGAAAATGCGCCGATCTACGTGAATCTGGGCCTATATATTTTGTGCAAACCAATTGTTAATCGCTTATTGCGATTTTTTTTTACCAAAAATATGTAGAAGAATACGTATCGGCCTAAACAGAGAAAAAATTAAGTTTTTTTGTATCTTTTTTGGGGGTATTTATTATAGCAAAAAGTAAAAAATAGTTTGTTTTTTTCAAAATTGTCGCTCTATTTTTGTTTACAGCACAAAAAATAAAAACCACAGAGGTTATCAAATACCACCAGAAGAAAGCTATATTTGTGGGAAAAAAAGGACGCCAATTTTGTTTGGGAGCCACATCGCACGACCGCACAATTGTCAGTTTAAGCGACGCAATGCCGAATTGCAAAAACTGGCCAGGTCCTTTACCTGCATAATCGTCCGGGTCTTAAGTGGTTAAGATGTGTGTTACTGAGGCGCTTCAGGCTGTATAAAAAAATAATTACAAGCCAGCAGCTACAAATGCTGACTTTTAATATAAGGACACTTACCTGTCCAAAGATCCAGAGCTATTCTCACCTGGGCCAGTTCTTAACCGGTCTTCAGATCCCCGGTACCAGCATGTTTACTAAGGGAAGCTGTAACTCCTTGCTAATTCAGAGCCAGCTTCCCATTGCACATGCACGAGCCATGCTGTACTCTGTGAATGTTCCAATAGCCTTCTGGGATCTGTGAAGTATCCCAGAAGGCTGTGGGAAAAAGGGGGCAAACTTCTGTAGGTGATCCAAGCAGAAGTGGGAGTAGGTACCACCTGGCAATTGCAGGTGCTTGTTCCCCTTAAAAAATAAATGTATCCAAAAGTGATAGAGGAGTAGGCAGAAATGTGGAAACTTCCCCTTTTGGATAAAGTTCTACTTTAACTTCTCCAAGCTCAAGCTGAAGAGTGATTTAAAAGGCTTCAACAAAGCTGCTTGAACCTTGCCAAATTCTTTACAAATGCCTTGCAAAAGTATGCTATACACAGTGGTCTTATACAAGCAGAATCCCATGTGAAGAAGACCTTAGTAAAACAACACAGATGTATCTAATGTGAATAAACCCATGTTCTATACAAAACCCTGTTTAATTACTCCACCTCTATTTAATAGCTTAAACTGATAAAAAAGCATGACTCACCAAAATACTTAAAAGAAAAATAAGCCTAATATCAATCCTGCTTATCGAGTCACTCCCTTTGACATTCCATGTGTAGCTTTTCTTTCAAAAAGGAGATAAACTCAGATCTTTTTTTTTTCCCTGCAAAGTAAAGGCATAATGTGCTAGTATGCATCACATACTAGCTCATTATGTGACACTTACCTGCAAACGAAGCTCACGTTGTCCCCGCTGGAGGCCGCATCCATCTTCACCCATCTTCCTTCTGGGCCCGCAGACTCTGGTTATGGCACTCACTTTTGAAGAAACGGCACAGGCCAATACTGACATCTTTGGCGCAGTATACAGTAAATATCTCCTAGGGCACATATTTAGGAGAAATTTACAGTACCAATAGGTATGCCTTATTCTAGACTTACCTATAGGTACAAAGTATACAGGGGAGTTTACTTCATCTTACTTCAACATTACAGCCTAAACTAATATATACATGGATACATGGATATACTAATATATACATATATATACATATATACATGGATACATTTTAATAAGCTGTCTAACGACTAAAGCAATCAATTGAAGAGCAATGGCCTCAAATTTCTGACTGAGATATAAAAACAGATTTCTATACACTCTTGTGTATTCTGTTAAATGTGCTTGCTTTACTTTAAGTAATGAATCATATTGGAAATAAGCCAGTGATAACAATACCACAATTCTCAAATCCTGTATCGGAAATGCTTTCGTTCGTAAAAGTAAAAAAAAAAAAAAAATCAGCAAGGTTGTCATAATTATTGCTTGTTATTTTAGCTTTATATAATTTTCTGCACATTTCAAAATATCAGAATGGTGGTTTCATCTAGAATGGCTATTACTGAAAAATGATTTACTGAAAGAACTATGCATTTTCATAGTCTCCGAAAGGGGGGTGGGTTTGATTGAGAACAGCTGGCCAAATTCATCTAAGCGTTTGAAATGAGAACTTTACATATGGTCTCATAGCAACCAATCTGATTCCACCGATCATGACCAAACTTTCCCTGGAAAGATTACAATTAAAATACAACTGCTTGCTAGAAAGCGGCGGTTTACCGAAGACACTTTGGTCAATCATTTTTTTAAAGTGAAAGTATACATCGTGTATCTTCAAATACACATTTAGTCAGTTTCTGGTAACTTTACAAATGTTTCCCTGTAGCAAAGTGTGTCGTTTTCACCCTAAATCAGTACACGGAGGCGTGCACAAGGGAGTTTAGCTTTGTGACCAGAGGTATAAATATGATCAGCTGCATTATGATACGATCTCTGTCGGGACCAAGAATCTCAGCTGTGCCTCATTAAGTTGGGACAAACCGTGTTCAGTCTGGCGACCCAGCAACGGTGCTTTACAAGCCTTCGTCTGTTCAGTAATTATAACATAACTGGAGTGTACTGACCCCCGCCCCCCCCCCTAGAGGTATACTATAATATATTGGCTGTTGAGAATTAATGTTCATGGATGGGCTCCTCTTTCACCACCACCACATTCTTACATCTGGCAAAGGAGCCAAGCAGAAGGCTTTAACATTTAACAGGAAAGCTATTTCTATGTGCTCTAAATCCCTTGTACACCACTATTCTCCGATACTTTGTGTAATCCAAAATGTTTTCTAAAATGTATCAATACAATAATTTGAATGTGCTGTAAAGCACATTAGCCAATCTAAGGCTCCATTCACATCTGAGCGACAAAACGCCGGACGCCCGTCGCGCTTGTCGCTCGAGATGTGAAATAACATTGCGGTCTATGGAGACTGTTCACATCTCCACGCCTGTCGCCTGAAAAAAAGTCCCAGACCCTTTTTTTCAGGCGACATTGGCGTTCGCTCATAGACCGCAATGTTAAAGAAAAAAAAAAAAAAAAGTTTTATCTACAGGCGGCAAGATAAGCCGCGTACGCGGCGTATCTTGTCGCCTAGGTGTGAATGCAGCCTAAAAGTATTTTTTAGTTGGCCTTGTCTGACTAAAGTTAATAACTTAAAAAAAAAGTATGGGATTTTTTTTTTAGCCCATATTCATATTTACCTAGGTGGATGCAGCGTCGGTCCAATGCTGCATCTGTCCCCTGCCGCCTCTTCACTGAGAACCGAGCCACCGAACACCGCCGATGGCTCGGTTCTCTCACCTCTCCGAGCAGAGAGCAGCTGCCTGTCAGTCAGCAGCTCTCCTGCTCTGCTCCTCTCCGCTCATTAGAGTGATAAGCTGTGGACAGGCGGGGAGCGGTGGTCTCGGGCAAAGAGCTGAGAGGCTGAGATGCCTATTAGTTCAGGCACCTGGCGGATCCAAACTTTCAAAGTTGTGATGACGCGGTGCCCGGACTGATCCTGGTGACCCTCAAGCCCCCGTACACACGGCCGAGGTTCTCGGCAGAAACCAGCGAGAACCTCGCTGGGAGCCGCATTCTGCCGAGAACCTTGGCCGTGTGTACGCTCTCGGCGAGCCCCGCCCGTCGGGAAACCCGTCGAGCAAATAGAGAACAGGTTCGCCGATTCTGACGGCCGGCAGAGAACCTTGACGGGCGGAACGATGTGTTCCGCCCGTCAAGGTTCTCTCCCATGTGTACGCAGCATTAGGAGATGCCCAGTCAAATGAGCTCACGTTGGACTTCTCTTTTAGCGAAAGACTAAAGGCAAAACTTTTTTCGAAAGAAGAAGAGAGGAGAGCGCATGCGCGCGGCGCCGAGGACGGTCATGAGCTGATCGAGCTCCGCACAGCCTCGGCCCTTAAACAGCTACGAATAGCGTTCGGACGGGCGGATCGCTTCCCAGCCAGCACCTACTACGAGGATCATGCAGCGGAGGACAGCCGGTAACAGACATAACCAGCGCCGTCCCTCCCAGCAGACCCCGCAAGACACGATCCTCACAGGCCCTGCAGCAATCCCCACAGTCCAAGATGGCGCCGGGTAAGGGGAACATCTCACGTGGCGGCTCCCGGGTGCAGCCGAATCCTCAGGCCGCGGAGGTGAGACAGGGAGGGGGAGACTTGCACCGGACTAACCCTCAGTCCCAAGTACATTCTCCCTGGGGACTGATTTTGCCACAGCCTGAATCGGTTGCTGGAGGAGGAGGTGGTTCCCCCCTACAACAGGCCCCCCTGCCTACAATAGTGCTGGGAAGCGGAGACATGCAACCAGGGAGAGGCCAGGACTTGGAGACTGTTATGCATGGCCCTGGAAATATGATGTCAGTACAGGCTGTGGTTCACAGAGACCCTTTCTCCTCACAGTCCCAGGATGGAGCCCCCTCCCCGTACTCAGATATGGACAAAGAGCCTAATCAATCTCCCTTGCTAGACTCCCCTAATGGGGCACTGTTGGAGTTTGCGGACTCCCCTGCGTCATCCACGGACAGACAGATGGCTGAGCTTGCTGAGGTGACTTTCAGTCAGAACAATCCTGGGCTTTCATTGCCCTCAGTCCCTGCCCCGGCATCATCATATTCTGGGGACACGGTGCTTCTGGCCAGATTTTCAGCCCTTTTGCAACAGGAACTGACAAAAGCCTGCACTATGATAACCTCAGGGATAAAAGCTGACTTTCAAGATATTGGAGCAAGATTGGATAACATTGAAACCAAAATGGACAGTACGGTCAAGCGGGTTAATCAAAACTCCAAGATGATCACTTCCCTACAAGATCAATTAGATGACGCTAACGCTAAGATCGAAGATTTGGAGAACAGATCTCGGAGATACAATTTCCGGGTGCGGGGTCTCCCGGAGACTGTGGTGAATTTAGAAGAGACCGTACATGCCCTGATGTCACAATTGATCCCAGATATCTTGCCTCATCAGTTAGAACTGGACAGAGTGCACCGCGCCTTGACGGCCCCCAGGCCCGACGGCCTACCATGCGATGTCATAGTTAGGCCACACTATTACAGGATCAAGGAGAGAGTGATGCTGGAGGCCAGGCAGATGGGTAATGTTACGGTCATGGAACATCCGGTTCAGATCTTTGCGGACATTTCTCAATCAACAACTCAGAAGAGGAGAACACTCAAACCCCTTTTGAGCCATCTCATCAATCGTCATATCAAGTACCGATGGTCGTTCCCGTTCAAATTGTCGTTTTCATATAAGGGTAGACCTTACTCCTTCAATTCATTCCAATCGGGAGAGGCGTTGCTTCAAGAATTGGGACTGATATCCATGGACCCGCAGACTCCCACTGGTGCGTCCGGGGGGGGGGGGACAGGCCGATTTCCCCCCTATGGTCTCAGCAGGGCCGTTCCAGAGCCAGGAAGCCCCCCTTGAACACCTGAATATTGAGCATAGTTGATGTTTAACTTTCTGCTTCCCGTTGCCCCGCTATACCCTTTACAGGCTTGCGGGATGAATCCCTCCCACAGTAAGGGTTACAAAGTCAGGGACGTATGGTTTTCATACTTACCCTCTAGTTATACTTTTTCTATGCTGAAATAATTATGCATACTGTTTGTGTTTAGAGAGGATCTGATCCCTAATGGGAATTACAAGGAAAGAAGGAAAATGTTATCTTTTGGTTTTTTTTTGTTTTTCCCTCTTGCAGTTGATATTTAGTTTGACTGACTGGTGCCGCCTGTCCGTCAAAGTTAGAGTGTATGAAGGGCCGAGGTGGTATCGCATGCCACGTACTGTGAACTTGCCTCTCCTCTCCGAGTAGGGGTAACTTCACTCAGGATTGACGGGTGTTTCTACACCCTGAATACACGCTGTTTAGCGGCGTACCAATGGAAAGGAGGGGGGAAACTATTTTCTCCCCCTCCTTTTTATTATTATTTTTTATTTTTATTACTATTATTTCTATGTTTTTGCTCATTTTTCTTTTTCTCCGGTTTCTCCTCCGGATAATATTGTTATTTTGCCGGTATATGTTAGCTTGTGCTATGATGAATACATGCCGTTTTTTTCCGTGTCTTTTCTTCTATAACCTGACCCTCTTTTCCCTTTCTCGAGTTCGCCTTCCTGTTGGTGCATCCCCCCCCCGAGATGGGATACAACTGCAATGTCCGGGGTGCTGCGGGCCTGGATCCTCGATGCTTCAGAACCGTGAGTACAGACTGCCGAATCACCATGGCTAACAGACCGCCTGTTAAGTACACCATTCTTACACATAATGTGCAGGCTATCAATTCCCCCATTAAGAGAGCGAAGGCCTTCCAGCAATATCATAAGATGGGGGTGGATATTCTGCTCCTACAGGAGACACATTTCTCTAAGACCTCCGCCCCCAGGTATTTAAATGCGAGATATACAACGGTGTATTTATCTAATGGCCCAGATAAGAAACGGGGGGTTGCTATATGTTTTGCCAAGAAGGTCCCATTCACGCCTACCACTGTACTTAGAGACAAGGAGGGTAGATATGTCATGGTGGTGGGAAAAATTAATGAGAGTGAAGTCACCTTCCTATCATACTATGCTCCTAATGTGGGCCAACTGTCTTTCTTTCGCACCATGCTAGAGATCATAATGCCTCATGTGGCGGGCCATGTGATCCTGGGGGGTGATAGCAATGCCTCGCTGGACCGGGTTCTTGATAAATCGAACCCTGGGAAAGTGATCTTAAAACACGCCTCTAAACAGAGTGGGGCACTGGCGCGTCTTCTACATAGTTACGATTTGATAGATGTATGGAGAGACGCCCACCCTACCGATAGGGACTTTACGCATTACTCTCGCGTGCACAGGACGTATTCGCGCATAGACCATGTGTTCACGTTCTCTCCCCTGCTGTCGTTCGTCTCGTCTGCAACGATACTCCCGATGGCATGGTCTGATCATTCCTCGGTTCAAGTAGTATTAACTGATCTTTGGGCTAAATCAAGCCCACCGTCGTGGCGTATGAACGAGTCATTGCTTAACGACCCTATCTTTGAGGGAGAAATTGAGCGGGCAATACAAGACTATTTTAAGGACAATTCCTCTTCGGTCTCCTCCCCGGTGACACTATGGGCGGCCCATAAGGCTACGATTCGTGGCACGTTTATACAACTTGCCTCTAAAGTTAAGAGGGAGCGTGAACGCATGATCTGTCAACAGGATGAAGAGTTGCGACGTATCTTGCGTGAGCAGAAAGCTAATCCACACCTTGATTTTAGATCTCAAATTGATGAAGCGCGTACGGCTCTGAATTTGAGTCTTACTACAAAGGCGGAGAAATATCTGAGGTGGTCACGCCATAGATTTTATTCTCTGGGGGACAAGCCGAATAAATTGCTGGCGAGAAAACTAACTCCTAGGCCGTTTAATCCCGCTCTCCCCAAATTGCGTTTGAGGACTGGTCAACTCACCCAGAATCCCCATAAGATTCTTCAGGAATTTTCCTCATTTTTCTCCCAGCTATATAAATCATTGGGTGACTTTAATAAGAATCGGGCAGAGGCATATTTGCGCGATGTACCCATCCCCAAGTTAACTAAAGACCATGTAGATTTCATGGAGGCAGAATTCACTACAGAGGAAACTGTGGCGGCCATTAAGTCCCTAAACCCATCCAAATCGCCGGGCCCGGATGGGTTTTCTGGACACTACTACCGTAAGTATACTGAAATTTTAGCTCCACGTCTATGTGCCTTTTTTAATGGGTTGCGAAAAGGGCTCCCTCTCCCATCGCAGGAGAATAGGGCGTTTATATACGTCATCCCTAAGCCTAATAAGGATCATAGTGATTGCGCAAACTACCGCCCAATTTCGCTGATCAATGTTGACCTTAAATTACTGACAAAAATACTGGCCACCCGTGTGAACTCGTTTCTAGATCGATATATTCATCCTGACCAGGTTGGGTTTGTACCCCACAGACAGGCCCCGGATCAGACTAGAAGAATTATTGACATCATATCTGCGTTAAATTCGGGTTGGGATGGCGGAGGACAGAGGGGAGCTTTGTTGCTCTCGTTAGATCTGCAAAAAGCGTTCGATTCCCTGTCCTGGGACTACCTTTTTTTTATACTAGAAAGATATGGGTTTGGCACTAGTTTTATGACAACACTCCAAATGATATATAGCGCCCCTATCGCAAACTTGCTGGTCAAGAGCTATAAGTCTCGGGATATTTGCATAAATAGGGGTACTCGACAAGGCTGCCCTTTATCTCCTTTGTTGTTCATCCTGGCTTTGGAGCCCTTGGCGATCAAGATTAGATTACATCCTGATATTTTGGGGGTCCATTGTGGGGGGCGGGAGCACAAATGTGCGTTGTTTGCGGACGACATACTGATGCTCCTCTCCTCGCCGGTCACCTCACTACCTACTCTAAATGTAGTGCTGGGACATTTTGCGGCATTTACAGGTCTGCGGGTCAATCACTCCAAATCTCAGGCTCTTGGCATTTCCCTACAACCCCACATAGTTCAGGCTCTGCGCGGACAATATTCCTTTAGTTGGCAGGAGGAGGCACTTCCCTATCTAGGCATTTACTTAACTCCCACCCTTACTACATTATATCAGAAGAACTATCCCCTATTGTTTCGAAAGTTGCTGCAAGACCTTCATAGGTGGTCAAGCAGGCCCCCGTCGTGGTTCGGCAGGCTGCATTCGGTCAAGATGACCATTTTACCAAGGGTGTTATACCTTTTCAGGACCCTCCCAATAGCCATAGCTGGTGCGGATCTCAAGAGGTTCCAAGCTAAATTACTTGACTATATATGGGACCATAAGAGGCCTAGGGTGAACAGGAAGACGCTATACTCTCCAAAATTGGGCGGAGGTTTGGGCATGCCAGACCTTCTTAAATATTTCCATTCAGCTCAACTGGCCCAGTTGATCAGGTTCCATACAGGCCGATCCAGGCCGCTCTGGATGGGGGTAGAATCCTCTCTGAACCCAGACAGGGAGATCAGTCACCTAATGTGGCTGAGGGGACGAGATAGACCATCTGTCCTATGCCCGTCTTTGTCGTTCTCCCTGAGCCTCTGGGATCGCTTGTCAAAAACGTACAGATTCAAATCGCCACACACTCCGATGGCGCCCTTATTCCACAATCCCCTGTTCATCCCGGGTCTCCGCCCCCAGGACTTCTCTTGGTGGACCAATAAGGGTCTACTGAGGATAGCAGATCTTTGCGATCATAAGGGAGCTTTGTCAAAAACGGTTCTGCAGGAGAAATATGGCCTTCCGAACTCTGAATATTTTAGATATGTACAAATTGCGCATTTCTTAGAGACTTTGAATCGCACTTCGGATCTTTCTACAGCTACGGCTATGGAACGACTTTGCAGAACCTTTGACAAACACTCAGGTCACATATCATTGATTTATGGACTATTGTCTTCCAATACCCAAAAGATGGCCTATATGACTAAGTGGGAACAAGATATTGGCACGGAACTGGACATGGCTGACTGGAGTAAGCTGGTACAGGGAGCTTCTAAGTCATACATTAACACCTCTTTAATCGAGGCTAATTACAAAGTACTAATGCGTTGGTATATGGTCCCTGCGCGTATTGCTAGCTTTGTCCCGGGGGCGTCTCCGCGGTGCTTCAGAGGATGCAATGTGGACGGTACTATGTACCACATCTGGTGGACGTGCCAAAGGGTAAGACGATTTTGGATACGCACTTATAACTTTATCTACTCTTTAACTCAGGTGAATCTTATTAAGTCACCTCTGCATGCACTGCTGGGACGCCCGGTGGAGGGAGCATCAAAATACGCGAGAAAACTGATAGCTTTTATATTTGTGGCAGCCAGAATCTCCATTGCCAAGTCTTGGAGGTCCCCCACTGTTCCCTTTAATCTGCTGAAGTCTAAACTGTCGTGGATTATGGTGAACGAGAGGATGTCGGCCATTTTGAATGATAGGGTGGCGGTATTTGACGGGGTGTGGGACCCTTGGATCACCTATCTCACGACTGTACATTGATTTATGTCACCGAAAGGGCTTTTCATACTCTGATATCCCCCTCTTATCGACCGGGGGAGGGATGCACCATCCCCCTTTTTCCTTCCTATCTCTTACTCTTTCCCTTTCTTTCCCCCTTTTTATCTTCCCTACTTTTCTCTCCTCCCCTTCTTCTGCATTTATACGGCTGTTCCCCATGGTTACCACACTGAATCAGCTTACTTGATTGTTATCTGTTGGCCCCTCGGGTCTAGATACTGCTTCGAATGACAGACCCTGAGCTGGGTCTAAGCTATCCATTCTGATAGACAATTGCAGTAGGAGCACTCAAAGTTGTGTTAATAATATGTTTAAAAATTCAATAAAAACTATTGAAAGAATAATATGTTCCCCCCCCTTTTTTTTTTCTCTCTGGGACCTACAAATATTTGTATCTGTGTTAGTCCTCCAAATGGTGGCTATGATCGTTTTTCCCCCTCTCCCCCCCCCCCTTTTTTTTCTTCCTGTATACCCTTTATTTTGTATTTTGAAAACTTAATAAAAATATTGGAAACGAAAGAAGAAGAGAGGACACTGCAATTTTCTCAGCAATGTTTCCTGATCTCATCCTGACTGAGCTATATGCTGCTATATATAACAAAAGAAGCGTTAAGCAAAATGATTTGTGAAGGTGCTGGGTACTAGAAAACAACATTTCTTGTTTCAGTCAAGATAATGATTTCAGACACCTCTTAAGTTAAAGTAATATATTACTTCTCAGAAAAACAGGAATTTTTATCTGGAAGAAAATCTGAACTCTGGGCAGAAATATTTTTGTTCAAGCATATTCTTTAACATACAAAGGGGAAATTAATCCACTCCGTGTGCACTAAATTAATTTACAAATCCAGATTTAGCAATGTAAAAGTAGACACTGTACTGCAAATGACTGTACAGAGAACAGAGCTTTGTAAGGGACCCGGCAAGGCCACCCACTACATGCTGCCTAGGAGAGGGGAAGAATACATGACTAGCCATACTGCACAAGGAGAGAGAGCAGTGGTGACTGGTCTGTATTACAGGAGGCTTTTGCACAGAAGCAAAGAGTAGGAGTTTGCTTCTGTGCAGGAGCTTCCTGTAATACAGAAGTTGTTTCACACCCCAGACACACCAATCACGACATTGAAATTGTGTTACTTAACATGATTTCAAAGTATATAGAGTGCAATAGACCCTATGCACTACCTTTAGTACCTTTTGTTACTTTAGCAGATGCTCACATTGACACAATGTGCCCCACATGTATAAACAAAATAAATTAGAAGGTATGATGTGGCTCTTAGCTTCCGATATGCAATCCCAAACAGTAAAAACAAAAACAAAATGTGTTTCAAATTGTGCAAACAATATAAATGTATCTAATGTATAAGAACTGTACCCATGGTTCTGTTTACAAGTCAGAATCCTTCTACCATGAAGGAAGTATATAAAGTGACTCTGAATACATATATATATATATATATATATATATATATATATATATATATATACAGGGGTACCCTAATAGAAAAAAAGAATTAACACACATCAAAAGTGGTTAGTAATTTTAAAGTGCAATTCAAAAACAGTTCCACTGTAGTACACACAGTCACAATAACAAAGTCCCACCCTCATTCCCCCCTTTTCTATGCCACTGTGATAGTAAACTGAAAAATTCCAAGGACAGGTTCAAGAGTCCCAATAAAGAAAAGGGTGTAAAAATCCTTAGTGAATACAGGTGAAACTACTTCCAGTGCTATTTTTCCTTTTTGTTTCTCCCATATAACTCCAGTGATAGTAGTAGTCACATTGTGTATATCAAGTGTGATGAAGGCAGCTCACCTCAAAGGTTTGATCTATATTTTCATACAGATCAAAAAATGCTTGTTAGCACGTCTCTCCTACTAGTGCTAGTAGTAGTAGTAGTCTGCCTGTGTCTTTTCAGGTCACTTTTCTACAAAGATACTCCCCAATTAGTTCATATATAAATAGAGAAGTCTCCCATAAACATATTTTATTGTATAACAGCAGCAATGTAACACTCACAGTTTAAGATCAAAGCAAACAGCAAATTCCAACACAGTGTAGAGCCTCCGGCAGTGACTTGGAGATTAAATTTCACCCAACTCTTTCCTAAGCGTTACATTACAGATCACGTGACTTCATCAGGAATAGCTTTTTTTTACATTTATTCAGTTACTTCCTGGTTTATTGCCTAGGCAAATGATGTCTCATACATCCCATGAGTCTTCAGGAGAGGATTTTGTCGAGGAAAACGGTTATGTGTACGTGGCCTGAGGCCTCGTACACACGACCGTTTTCCTCGACAAAATCCATCAAGAAACTTGGTGGCAGAGCTTTTTTGCAGAGGAAAATGGTCGTGTGTATGCTTTTCTTTGAGAAATTTGTTGTGGATCTTGACGAGAAAAAAATAGAACATGTTCTCTTTTTTCTCGTCCGGAAGCTCAATTTCCTTGTCGTGTTTCTCGTCGGGCTGGTTTACGACGAAAAACATGTTTGTGTGTATGCTTAGAAACGCGCGCATGCTCAGAATAAAGTACGAGACGGGAGCACACCTTCGGTAAAAGTAGCGTTCGTAATGGACATTCGTCACTCTGTAACAGACTGAAAAGCGCGAACCGTCTCTCACCAAACTTTTTACTAACAAGCTGCAACACGAGATTAGCAAAAGCAGCCCCAAGGGTGGCGCCAATGGAATAGAACTTCCCCTTGATAGTGCCGTCGTACTTGTTGTACGTCACCGCGTTTCAGAATAATGAGATTTTGTCTTGACAGTGTGTATGCAAAGAAAGCTTGACAAGATTCTCGACAAGCCTGACAAGAAACTCGTCGAGGAAAACGATGTTTCTTTAACAACGAGATTCTCGGTCGTGTGTGTACGAGGCCTAAGGCTCTATGCACACTGGCTTAAAAAAACGTTGCTTCTACACAAGTTTTGTGTTCTGTCTGTAGAAGCAACTTCAATCCTATGTGTCAATGCACATTAGGACGTTAAAAAGGCATATTTTGAGAACAACGTTTAGAGGCAGAAAAAAAAACCTTCTCATTCGTGTTTCTGATTGGAGCTCTCAGGCAGAAAAAAATGTAAACGCTCCTAAACTTGTCTAAACTTTGTAGAAAAAATGCTCTACTTGGAAGCTTTTTATTCCAAAAAATAAGTTTTTTAAGCCCAGTGTGCATGGAGCCTGAGGCTCATCCACCTACGTTTGCCTGCAAGTACACTTTGTTTTAACCACTTCAGCACTGGAAGATTTTACCCCCTTCCTGACCAGAGCAATTCCAGACAACAGTGGAATCCAATTAGTGAGTTACAACACCTATTCCAAAAGTTGTGGATGTATGTATTAGGTTATGCTGTATTAATGGTATTAATACCATATTTTAATTTGTACACTGATTTTCTATTTCTCTGTACAACCTGAAAACTATCAAATAAATAGAAAAGCATCTGAACAAAAAATCTACATAAAAATAGAATGCAATGATTTGCAAATCTTAAAAACACATATTTTATTTACATGACCATTTGCTGAAGATTTGGGAGAATAATTTTTTCCCATTCTTGCCTGATATAAGATTCTAACTGTTCAGCAGTCCTGGGTCTTTTTTGTAATATTTTTTATTTCAAGATGCACCAAATATTTTCAGTTGGTGAAAGGTCTGGACCACAGTCAGGCAAGTTAACCACTTCCCTCCCACCATATAGCAGAATGAAGTGTGCAAAGTGGTCAAGTTATCCTGACTGGACGTCATATGACGTCCAGCATAATATGCACGGCTATCGTCGGTGTGGTGTGTCAGTCTGACACACCGCATTACTGATCTCAGTGAAGAGCCTCTGACCTAGGCTCTTTAACATGTGATCAGCTGTGTCCAATAACAGCTGATCACAGTGTCAACAGGAAGAACCATTTATCGGCTTTTCCTCCACTCGCAATGACAGATTCGAGTAGAGGGGAGCCGATCAGCTGCTCTCCCGACAGGGGGGATACCCACCAGGTATGCCCATCCATGAACACCAGGGTTGCCAATCAGTGCCCATTAAAGGTGCCAATCAGTGCCCAATAGAGATGCCAATCAGTAATGCCTGCCAGTGCCTCATCAATGCTGCCTATCAGAGCCATCTATCAGTGCCCACTATCAATTCCATCAATTCCGCCTATCAGTGCCACATATCAGTTCCACCTATCAGTGCCCATCAGTGATGCATATTAGTGCCTCATTAGTGGCCATTAGTGCGACCTCATTAGTGCTGCCTCATCAGTGCCTATCAGTGCAGTTTATCAGTGCCCATCAGTTAAAGAGAAAAAGTACTTTTTTACAAAATTTTATAACAGAAACAAAAAATAAAAACCCCAGTAGTGATCAAATACTACCAAAACAAAGCTCTATTTGTGGAAACAAAATGACAAAAATGTTGTTTAGGTATAGTGTTGCATGACCGCACAATTGTCATTTAAAATGCGACAAGTCACATGCCAAACCGGCTATTGCCGGAAATGGCACCATCTCGATTCGTTGCAGCGCAGCATCGATTCACAAACGTAGTTCCTGTACTACTTTTGGCGACTTCGGGGGGCGATTCGTATAGACATCTGTGTAGGAACCCACACAGATGTCTGTCAAATCGCAGCTAAAGTCAGACTGTATTGCCGGGTTGAAATCATGCGAGTTTAGCTGAACACGATTTCTAACCGGCAGCAATGTGAACCTAGGCTTAAGGTAAGTGCTTCATAATGTGCTAGTGATGCATTATTATACATTATGACCTTAATTTGTAGGGGGAAGGTTTTTTTTTGTCCAGATTTTAAAACTGCTTTACCCTGCTTTATATCAGGGTATCTGTGGGGGAGATTAAGCTGGTGCACACAGAAACTGGTGCAGCTGTGCATAGTAACCAATCAGTTTCTAGGTTATTTTGTAAAATTTATATTGAAGAAGCTGGAGTAATGGCCCATACACACGATCCGAATATCGGCTGATGGATCGTACGACTTTTTTCGCTTAATAATCGCAAGTAAAATAAAATAGGTTATTAAACTCACGAAAATTCTCGTAAAAAAAAAAAAAGATCGGAAGTGATGTCACGTGTTGTAATGTATTTGTATTGTATTGTCGGACAACGGCTGTACTGACTAAACGAAAATCGTACGATCTGACATCGTACGAGGAAAAATTTCGCACATGTCTGATCAAAAAATATCGGATGAACGGTCGTGATCGGCTCTCGAAAGTAGTGTACACACGATCCGAAAATCGTACGATCCATCATCGGACGATCGTTTTCGTCCGATATTCGGATCGTGTGTATGGGCCATAAGGGTCCTTTCAGACATGCGGATCCCGTTCCTTTTATATCCGCTTGCTTAGCGGGGATCGCTCCGTTGATCCCCGCTGAGCCGGCAGATGACAGGGCGATCCCTGCCCTGTCAGATTGCCGCTCTCCCGTATGGGGGGATCGGATGAACATGGACCATCTGTCTGTGTTCACCCGATCTGCTCTGCAGATGGATGAAAGAATAGGATTTTCCTCCGTCTGCAGAATCGGACCACAGCGGGGACTGATGATATCGGGTGTCAGCGAATGTTCATCTGCAGACATCCGCCATCCCATAGGGGTATATGTATGTCCCTTTTTCATCCGTAAACGGACATACGGTCCGTATGTGTGAAAGGGGCCTTAGAAGATGATTGGTTACTATTCACTAGATTCTGTGTGCACCAGTTTTAGTAAATCTCCCTCAATATCTGATAGAATGCAAGAAGAAGTCGGTATGATTTTTCTCCTACATCACAAACAAGGGTTACAGAAAGGACAGAGGTAGACTAGCACACTACAGCTATGCCTGGCTGGGAGTCTAAAAGCAGTGAGTGGGCAGGCTATGCTTATGTACCGTAAGGTTTCATTCAATTGTGACCGGAATGGATCTTTAAATGCCTATTTTTGGATATGCAGTATTTACTACAGACAGGCAGTTCACAGAGGAAGTAATTAACCACTTGACAACTGGGCCTATTTTGGTACTTCTCTCCTTCATGTAAAAATCACAATTTTTTCGCTAGAAAATTAATCAGAGCCCCCAAACATTATATTTCTTTTAGCAGACACCCTCATTGCAACTTTTTTTCTCGCACGGTATTTGCGCAATAGTTTTTCAAACGCATTTTTTTAGGGGAAAAAAACTGTTTTATGAATTAAAAAATAACAAAACAGTAAAGTAAGCCCAATTTTTTTGTATAATGTGAAAGATGATGTTACGCCGAGTAAATAGATACCTAACATGTCACGCTATAAAATTGCAAACACTCATGGAATGGCGCCAAACTTCGGTACTTAAAAATCTCCATTGGCAACGATTTAATTTTTTTTTACAGGTTACTATTTTCAAGTTACAGAGGAGGTTTAGTGCTAGAATTGTTACACATGCTCTAACGCACGCGACGATACCTCACATGTGGGGTTTGAGCGGCGTTTATATGTGGGCAGGACTTGCATGCGTGTTCGCTTCTGCGCGTGAGCTACCAGGGACAGGGGCACTTAAAAAATATATATATATATATATATTTTATTTTACTTCATTTTTTTATTTTTACACTTTTTTTAAACAATTTTTTTTTAATCACTTTTATTCCTATTACAAGGAATGTAAACATCCCTTGTAATAGGAATCACTGTGACAGGTCCTCTTTATGGAGAGATGAGGGGTCAATAAGACCCCACATCTCTCCTCCAGGCTTAAAAGCATGAAATCGGTGAAAAAAAATCACTGATCACATGTCGAGAGCCGCGATTGCGGCTTTGTTTACTTCCGGGTACCGGGCGTGACATCATAACCGATTCGCTCTCCGGAGAGCCCAGAGAAGCACCGGATGGCAGTGGGAGGGGGGGGGACTTCCCCTTCTGCTGCCTATAAGAACAATCAAGCAGTGGAACTGCCGCTTTGATCGTTCTTATTGTGCACAGAATCGCCGGCTGAAGACGGTGATATCTGAATGATGCCTGTAACTGAAGGAATCATTCAGATATCATCGCACAAAGCCGAGGATGTCTTGTGACGTTCATCGGTTGTAAAGTGGTTAAAGATCTCATTTAGTTCACAACCATTATTTCATCACAAACTTACACACAAGTCCGTATAAAATATAGAGATGTAATAAATGTATACTTTACTATAAATGTGGGACAACTTAAAGAGGGGGTTCACCCTAAAAAAATTAAAAATCTTTGTCTCCACTGACATTCAGCATACTAGCGTGAGCTACAGTATGCCTTTATTTTTTTTTTCGGTGCTGTACTTACAGTTTAATCTGTTTTTTTCGTTTCAGACTCCGGGCAGGAAATAGGCGTTCCTATCAAGAGGGGAACATGATTGACGGCCGGCTATGGCACGTCACGCGTTCCGAAAATAGCCGGAGTAGGACTCGGCTCTTCATGGCGCCTGCGCACAGACTAGGAGCTGACTGCGCAGGCGCCGTGAAGAGCCGAGTCCTACACGGGCACCTGCGCAGTCAGCTCCTAGTCTGTGAGCAGGCGCCGTGAAGAGCCGAGTCTACTCCGGCTATTTTCGGAATGCGTGACGCGCCATAGCCGGCCGTCAATCATGTTCCCCTCTTGATAGGAACGCCTATTACCCCGCGGTAGCCTGAAACAGACAAATAGTTTAATCTGTAAGTACAGCGCAAAAAAATAAAATATAGGCATACTGTAGCTGACGCTAATATGCAGGATGGCATGGTACATAGTTGTTTTTTAGGGTGAAACTCCGCTTTAAACTTTAATTGCTGCATACTGCAACAAATGTGTGGGTTTTCTTCTTTTGCCTTTTAGAGAACATGATGTCATATTTTAGGAAACATTGTTTTTCTTTGCCTCTGAATAAATGGGGCCCTTTAAGTTCAGTTTTTCTAAAAATATCCTTGTTTGCCGCTTTCAGGGAGTTGTGACTGCAGTTTATAGACTTGGAACATAGTTCTTCAAACACGTCTGCTCTGAATCTTCTCATAATTATAAAAACCAGGCTGAGAAGAAGGCCTGCTGGAATGTTTCAACTCACTTAATAAATAGAACTGATTCAGGTTCTTTGACTGAACAAAATTCAAATATACTTATAAGCAAGTTTAGCCTGTTTTGTTAGAATCACGATCCTCCACTAAATAAAGATTTTTCAGAACTATTTATATATTATTTATATTTTGTCATATGAGAGTACTGAAGTATTAGCTGAAGACTGGAACTATCTAAAAGTCTGTGAAAAACTTCTATTTTAGAACTTGCTGCACTTACTTTACAACGGGAAGCAATCTAATCCACAGAGTGTGTGCTGTTCTATTTTGGCTCACAGGCCATTTGTGTTGGCAGTATTCATGATTAGAGCTCAACATTTGCGGCCTGCATGGAAGCAAGCAGATCAATACACAGTTGAGGAATAGGAAGACACTACTAACAATCCTCAGAACAAAAGAGTCAAGGGGAAGTTGTCTTCTCCATATCTCATGAGAACTTGTGACTCTTGCTTGCTGTGCAGTATTAATGCTTAGACATGCATATGTTAAAGTGTGCATAAAGGCTGCCAGAACTACCGGGAACAAATGTATGCAATGTGTTAATATGAAACTGGTTATAGATGATGTCATGTCTTCTTTTAGCTGAACCTTACTACAGGCATTTCCATACAGTTGATAAAAGCAAAAAAATAAATAAGAAAATATATAAATATTACAGGGTAATGTTAAGGAGTAGATCTGATCACTTAGGAAAGTGTAGGGTACAATTTGCAATGTGAATGTTAACTTAGCTTGGTAAATAAGCTAAAGTTGTGTTCGCTTTGAATACCAAGTGTGTAGGAAATGTGTAGCGCTTTAAAGTGACTGTCTGTTAATGACAGTCAGAAGCACAAAAAAAGAATAAACAAATTTTGTGTAAAGTAAAACAAATAAAGGACCCTGGAAAATCCAGGGACAAGCACTGTATAACTCGTGTGTGATGAACAGTGTGAAAATTTTCACACTGTTCATCACACACGAGTTATACAGTGCTTGTCCCTGGATTTTCCAGGGTCCTTTATTTGTTTTACTTTACACAAAATTTGTTTATTCTTTTTTTGTGCTTCTGACTGTCATTAACAGACAGTCACTTTAAAGCGCTACACATTTCCTACACATTTAATTCTTTTTGCTTCTCTCATATGAGCCGTGTTAGCAGCTAACATTTAACCAAAATTGGCAGCGCGGGGTAATCATCTTCCTTTGAATACCAAGTGCAAAAACATTTTTATAAACAGGATGTTTGTGTACACATGTTTGGGTGATTGAAATTAGTCTGTGGTTCACTGTGGTGAATGAACATTCATTTTGCTATGAACATAAAGCTCACCTCGCTTTATGTTCCACGTGCTGCTTGACGTGTTATGGCATTATAACATGCCTAAATCCTAGATCAGTACCAAATATAGTGGTATTACACATAAGGTAACAAAACATAACATGTAATTACTTAATTTATATTCATATATATGTCTTAAATGAATTGATTTACTATAATATAAGTAAGGTGAGATGAGTTTGCCTTCACTTTAAGCAGCCAATCACATGCAAAAAAAAAAGTTCCTTTATTTCCTTTTAAATTCTCCTGTTTTCTATTAGATGTTTAAAGTAAACATAGGTTTAATTCACCTCCCCTACATTTCACCTTAGTTTGCTAGTTCAGTCCTATTGCCTCAAATTGATACCCCTGGATAAGGTCTGCTAGATTTTTTCATATTATGAAAAACACTACTGCTGGCACTTGCGAATGTTAACATTCCACTGTCCTTCTCTGCAGGAATTAAATTGATACTAATTATCCATCAGCAGAATAGATTGAGGGCCCGTTTCCGCATGCATGTGTTTGGGTTACAGCTATCATGCTGGGCCATTGAAAACAAGGCAGCCTTTCTCAACCTTTTTACCGCTGGGGAACCCTAAAAATAATTTTCAGGTCTCGGGGAACCCCTGATAAAACCCATTAATTGCGGGTCAGTGGGAACAATGCCCCTTACTTTGGTGGTCAGTGAGAAGAATACCCTTTTTTACAGTAGTGGTAAGAATGCCCCCCTTACAGAGAACCATGAAGATCATTGGTGTAATACCACTGGCTCCTCCAAGTGGAATTGGCTCCGAACTATGTAGGCACCATCAAACAGAAGGTGAATCAGCCACAGCTCAAGGAACCCCTAGCCACCTCTGGAGGAACCCTAGGGTTCCACGGAACCCTGGTTGAGAATGGCTGAAACAAGGAGTAGCCTTGGTGTTTCTGTGCACTTTGGTTCCTTCTTTTTCAATAGGTCCTTACAGATCTTACAGACCTCTTTGTCAGAAATGATATGAAAATTATGTTCAAACAATGATGTCTGAATGCTTTTTTATTTGGGTTTTCTTTGTATATGTGTGCAGTTTTTATATGCTTTACCAATGATAGTCAACTTACTTGGCATAGGGAGATTCAAGTGCGGCCCCTGGTCCGCACATAATATTCAGTAACTATAGAAGCACAAAAAACTGCCAGAAACTGCACACTGCAACAGGAGATAATCAGAGACTACTGACACGCTACCAGAGATGGTCAGAAACTACAGACATGCTACCGGAGATGGTAAGAAACTATGAGCATGCTGCAAGTGATAGTCAGAAACTGCAGACATAATACAAAACATGGCCAGGGGCTGTACTGTACAAGAGATGGTCATAGAATGTGGTCATGCTACAAGAGAATGTCAGAGACTGTGGCCATGCTGCAGGAGATGATCAGAGACTTCAAACATTACAGCTTCAGGAAGCATTAATGGTCTGGAGAGACATTACAGTACATTAGATTGCAGGAGATCACGGCTATTACAGCCCCTTTACAAATCAAAGCTTACATCATTGTGCTTCCTACAAATATTGCTCTCAACAAGATCCATTATAAACGATTAGAGCAGTGTTCTCCAAACTGTGGCCCGGGGGCCAGATGTAGCACTTTGCTTGCTTTCATCCGCCCTGGAGGTACTATTTCTCCCACGTATACAAGGAACTATTCCTCCCACTGATACCAACAATTGGCCATAATTCCTGCCACTGACACTAATGATAACAAGGATCTATTCCATCCAATGACATCCTTTGATTTTGCTTATAAATGTTCTTATTTCTTCAGAGAAATCCTCACTTCCTGTTCTTCTGTGTGTAACTCAACACAGTAATGCAAGGCTTTCTCCCTGGTGTGGAGTGTCTTCCTTCCCCCCTCCTTTGGACTATAGGAGAGTCAGGACTTTGTCTACGTTGCAGATACAGAAAGGAGCTGTGTGTTAGTGGGCGTCCTGACTCTCCTGTAGTTCAAGGGAGGGGGTGAGCACGACATTCCACACCAGGGAGAAAGCCTTGCGTTACTGTGTGTAGTTACAGACAGAAGAACAGGAAGTGAGGATTTCTTAGAAGAAATAAGGACATTTAAAAGCAAAATCGAATGATGAGGTAAGTGAAGGCGGACTGCACTAAGGTAAAGGAAGCTATTTAGGAAAAAAAATGTACATTTACAACCCCTTTAGCCTATAGCCCTGCACTGGGCATGAGAATGGCAAGAGACAACTCGATGCCATGTGTAGGGGAGAATAAGAGAGCGCTGGCTGCCAGGGAAGTGGAAGATTGTGTTAGGTAATGCTATCTGAGCCCTACTACAAAGGACACGTTTTACTTTGCCCTGAGATTTTCAGTCAAAGGCTGGCCACACACTAGTAGAATTTCATTAAAAAAAAACATTTTAAGAAAGTTTTTTCTATTTTCTAATTATTAGTGGGGTCAAAATTATGTTTGCTATTGACCAAAGTGAGGAGAACATTTTGAAAGAGCGGGGTGGAAAATCTTTCCCAAACAAAGGAATTTCTAACAGTGCATGTGGTTTATGTGTGGAAAAATTACTTTCATTCCAAAACCGAATGCAAACATTTTGAAGTACTTTCAAACGACATTGTTTCAGTCATTGAATCTACTGAGAGTTTTAATATCGATGTTCATACAACCTTTGTTTCAAAATCTATTAGTGTTTGTACAGTTTAAGGAGTATACTGGTTGGTGAGTTGAGATGGGAATTTTCTCTGGTTTTGAACTGCAGTTTAAGGAGTATGGGGGTTATTTACGAAAGACAAATCCACTTTGCACTACAAGTGCAAACTACAAGTGCAAAGTACACTTGAAATTGCACTGAAAGTGCACTTGGAATTGCAGTCGTTGTAGATCTGAAATGAGGGGAAGCTCTGCTGATTTTAACCCCCCATTATGTGCAAGCTAATATGCTGTTTTTTATTTTCCTTGCATTTCCGCCTTGGATCTACAGTGACTGAATTTCCAAGTGCACTTTCAGTGCAATTTCAAGTGCACTTTGCACTTGTAGTCCAAAGTGGATTTGCCCCCTATATGCCTTCAGTGGCAAGAGCAAGATCCAAACACCTTAGGGACCACACAGTAAGTGGCAAAGGTCCACAGTTTGGGCACCAGAGCCCTATACTCTTGTCTGAGGAAGTGAGTTTTTGAAAGTTTCATTGTAAAGCTAAGTTAGACAACAAGGTGTAAAAAAAAAAAAAAAAAAACTTTCATACGAGTATGCAAAAGTTTAAATGTAAGCCTCATACACAGTGGGGGTTATTTACAAAAGGCAAATGCACTTTGCGCTACAAGTGCAAACTAGAAGCGCAAAGTGCACTTAAAATTGCACATGGAAGTGCAGTCGCTGTAAATCTGAGGGGTAGATCTGAAATGAGGGGAAGCTCTGCTGATTTTATTGTCCAATCATGTGCAAGCTAAAATGCTGTTTTTTTATTTTCCTTGCATGTCCCCCTCGAATCTACAGTGACTACACTTCCAAGTGCACTTTCTGTGCAATTTCAATTGCACTTTGCACTTGTAGTGCAAACTGTATCTCCCTTTTCGTAAATAAATTAGTGAGAAAATCGGATGAATGAACGTCCAGTTATTTTGCATGCTTTTTTTGCATGCTTGTCTCATATCAAAATGAAGAGCTTACTAAAGTTACGAACATTCTCATACGACAGAATACGACTTTGAAAGTGATGTAATGTATTCTGATTTTTTGAGGGGCAAATACTGTTCTGATTAAATGAAAATTAAATGAAAATCGTTCATTCTGGTATCCAGAAATATTTTCCTGGAACCCTTTGGATATTTCTGCATGAATTGTCGTGATCGGCTGTCAAAAGCGGTGCACTAATGATCAGATTATCGTATGATTGCTATTTTTTCATGCGATTTTCTCATCGTGTGTAGTAGGCATTAGGGTGATATCATATACTGGCTAGCTAAAGAGATGGAGGAAAATGACTAAAAGTGGAGTACCTGTGCATGCCAACCAATCAGCTTCTAGCTTTCATTTCCAAAGCTTAACTGAACAAGCTGAAGATAGAAACTGATAAGTTGCCATGCACAAGCTGTTCCAGTTTTGGCGGTGCCCTCTCTTCTTCTTCAGGAAAACCCAGGGCAGCCCTGGGGTTATGGGATAGAGTACAGCATGGCAGTAAGTTACTACAATCAGTGATGAGTACCCTGTGCCCACAAGCCCAAATCACCTGTTTTAAATGCCAGATGGTGATCATCCTTGGAACCAAACTTCTCCATGAGGACCACGAAGAGGACCCCGCAGGCGTTCTGGATGCCAAACACTGAGCCATTGCACCACATGGCAGAGAGCATGACTACCCACCCCCAGCCTCCTTCTGGGGGTACAAACTCAGTCTGTCCTGGGGCAGGTTCAGGAGGTTCTTCCTCTTCAGCTTCCAGCTTCTTCTCCTGGTCTCCTGCTGCTGCTGAGCTCCACTCTCCATTCTCTCTCTTCCTCTCCTCCACCAGAGGTGAGCTCTCCTCAGCTGTCTTGTCTTCTCCTGGGGACTCTTGTGTGGGGCCGGGCACCCCCTCAGCCTCCAGTGCCTGCGCATTAGGGGACTTGTCGTCGGTCATCTCAGCATACGGTGGCCCGGGGGCCAGATGTAGCAACAGGAAGAGCTCTGTGTAACGTGGAACCTGGCTGCTGCAGCTGCTTAGGGGAAAAGAACAACTTGTCTTCTACGACGACTCCAGCTAGGGGCAGAGTATGATCTCAGCACGGAGCAAAGCTCTGGCTTTTTTTTTTTTTCTGTGACAGTCTACCTGCTTTGTTCCTGCCCCTTCCCTCCTGTGTCCTGACTTCTGTCACCTCGGACAAGCCGACTGAAGGCTGACTTGAGTGAGGTCTCATGTTTTTTTATCTTTATGTAGGGAAAACCCTTGGAAGAGGCGTGCCGGCCGATGGAGGGAAGTCCCCCGGAGTGTGGCCGCCCTCAGTCACTCAGCGCGGGAGGGGAGCTGACAGAACCTTTGCACGAGTCTATAGATCGGCCCGCCGTCCGGGTGAGGGAGGAATTGTGCGCAGACTCTCCCTCAGGGAGGAAATGTCACATAAACTTCAAGCACTTCTCTTAAAGTAATGAGCCTGGCTTCCTTCATGGACAAAGGATATGTAGGTCATTATCACCCTCCTATTCCCATAATAGCTATTTATATAACTTCCATAGTACACAATTAGTAGAAAATTACAAAAGCAATTTCTGGGCTACGGTATATACAGCGGTGTCACTAGGGTTGGTGTTGCCTGGTGCAGCAAAACATGGTGTCACCCCCCCCCCCCCCCTCTATGCCCTGGAGGCAGTGACCAGTCACGGGGCGACCCCCTGAACGGCACTGTAAATTATAGTTTTAAAAATAGCGCTATTAAAACGCTCTCCATGCATTTCAATGGACCCTTTCACAATAAGTCCTGCAAGCAGCATCTTTGGAGCAGCTTTTGGTCGCTGAAAAAAAAACCGCTCCAAAAACGCCCCTCTCCATTGAAATGAATTGAAAGCGCTGTAAAAACACCTTACCCTTTCACACTGAGGCGTTGCACTGGCGGGGCGTTGAGACAAGTCCTGCAAGCAGCATCTTTGGAGCAGTTTTTGGTCGCTGAAAAAAAACGCTCCAAAAACGCCCCTCTCCATTGAAATGAATTAAAAACGCCTTACCCTTTCACACTAAGGCACTGCAAAAATGTGGTGCTTTACCAGTACATTGGGATTGCAGATGAGACTTCGCTCGAAAAACACCCCAGTGTGAAAGGGGCCCTATTGAGTAGGTCTCCCTTTTTTATAATTTTTTTATTTACTACAGGTACCTATATAGTGCCGTCAATTTACGCAGCTCTTTAACCACTTCCATACAAGGCATTTTTACCCCCTTCCTGCTCAGACCAATTTTTAGTTTTTAGCGCTGTTGCATTTTGAATGACAATTGCGCGGTCATGCAACACTACCCAAATTAAATCTTTATGTTTTTCCCCCCACAAATAGAGCTTTCGTTTGGTGGTATTTGATCATCTCTGCAGTTTTTATTTTTTGCGTTTTGAGAAAACACCATATTTTTTACTTTTTGATTTAATAAATATCAACATAAAAAAAAAAAAATGTTTCCTCAGTTTAGACCGATACGTATTCTTTTACATATTTTTGGTAAAAAAAAAATCCCATTAAGCATATATTGATTGTTTTGCGCAAAAGTTATAGCATCTACAAAATAGGGGATAGATTTATTTGATTTTTATTTATTTGATTTTTTTTACTAGTAATGGCGGCGATCTGCAATTTTTATTGTGACTGTGACATTGCGGCGGACATATCGGACACTTTTGACACGTTTTTGGGACCATTCACATTTATACAGCGTTTAGTGCTATAAAACTGCACTGATTACTGTGTAAATGTGACTGGCAGGGAAGGGGTTAACACTAGGGGCGCTGAAGGGGTTATTATGTTCCCTGGGAGTGATTTCTAAGTGTAGGGGCAGGGGGACTCACAAGGGGAGGAGACCGATCTGTGTTCCTCTGTACTGGGAACACACATCGGTCTCCTCACCTCTGACAGGAGGTGGATCTGTGTCCACACTCCTGCCATGATTGCCGGAAATCCCGGGTGCCCGGCGGACATCGCGACCGACGGGCACGTGCACCGGGTCGCGAGCTTTGCCGCGGACGCGATGCACAGGACGTCATATGAGGTCCACTTTGAAGGACGGACAGTTCCTGCCGACGTCATATTATTATGGCTCGGTAGGGAACTGGTTAAACATACAGTGAGAGGGAAAAAAGTATTTGATCCCCTGCTGATTTTGTACGTTTTCCCACTGACAAAGAAATGATCAGTCTATCATTTTAATTAGGGTTGTCCCGATACCGATACCAGTATCGGTATCGGACCGATACCGAGTATTTGCGGGAGTACTGGTACTCTCGCAAATACCCCCGATGCCTAAATAGTATACTTCCCCCCCGCTGCTGCCGCCGCCGCATCTAAAGCCACCGCCGCATGGGTTAAACAGCGTGCGGGAACATCACAGCTTTCATTTGAATAGCTGTAGTGTTCCCGCTGCGTAAAGACACTCCCCCTTGCTCGGGATTGGATGGGTGATCGTGATCTGTCCAATCCCGAGCAAGGGGGAGTGTCTATACGCGTGGGCAAAACAGCTATTCAAATGAATGCTGTGATGTTCTCCGTGTGACGGCGGCTAGGTATGGGGGACATGGCTGCGGGGACATGGCTGGAGGGATATGGCTGGAGGGACATGGCTGGAGGGACATTGCTGGAGGGATATGTCTGCGGGGACATGGCTGGAGGGACATGGCTGGAGGGACATGGCTAGAGGGACATGGCTGGAGGGACATGGCTAGAGGGACATGGCTGAAGGGACATGGCTGGAGGGACATGGCTAGAGGGACATGGCTGGAGGGACATGGCTGGAGGGACATGGCTGCATATGTGGGGGACATGGCTGGGGGGAAATGGCTGCATATGTGGGGGACATGGCTGGAGGGACATGGCTGCATATGTGGGGGACATGGCTGCATATGTGGGGGACATGGCTGGGGGAAATGGCTGCATATGTGGGGGACATGGCTGGAGGGACATGGCTGCATATGTGGGGGACATGGCTGGAGGGACATGGTTAGAGGGACATGGCTGGAGGGACATGGCTGCATATGTGGGGGACATGGCTGGAGGGACATGGCTGCATATATGGGGGACATGGCTGGAGGGACATGGCTGCATATGTGGGGGACATGGCTGGAGGGACATGGCTGCATATATGGGGGACATGGCTGGAGGGACATGGCTGCATATGTGGGGGACATGGCTGGAGGGACATGGCTGCATATGTGGGGGACATGGCTGCATTTGTGGGGGACATGGCTGCATTTGTGGGGGACATGGCTGCATATGTGGGGGACATGGCTTCATATGTGGGGGACATGGCTGCATATGTGGGGGACATGGCTGGAGGGACATAGCTGCATATGTGGGGGACATGGCTGCATATGTGGGGGACATGGCTTCATATGTGGGGGACATGGCTGCATATGTGGGGGACATGGCTGGAGGGACATAGCTGCATATGTGGGGGACATGGCTGGAGGGACATAGCTGCATATGTGGGGGACATGGCTGGAAGGACATGGCTGCATATGTGGGGGACATGGCTGCATATGTGGGGGACATGGCTGCATATGTGGGAGACATGGCTGCATTTGTGGGGGACATGGCTGCATATGTGGGGGACATGGCTGCATATGTGGGGGACATGGCTGCATTTGGGGACACATTTAAAAAAAGTATTGGTATTTGGTATCGGCGACTACTTGAAAAAAAGTATCGGTACTTGTACTCGGTCCTAAAAAAGTGCTATTGGGACAACCCTAATTTTAATAATAAGTTTATTTTAACAGTGAGAGACAGAATACCAACAAAAATATCCAGAAAAACGCATTTCAAGAAAGTTATAAATTGATTTGCATTTTAACTACTTACCGACCAGCCGCTGCAGTTGTACTGCGGCAAGTTGGCATTGCTGCACTAATTGCTATCATTGTACGTCGGCCGCTTTAAGAACCTATAGGTGGCCCACAGGGCACGAAGCCTGGTGCCGATGCTCATGGCCGGCGGCCGCGACGTCTGCTGGCCACACACAAAAATCGGTCCTCGGAGAGCCAGAGCGAGGATCTGTCAATAAAAAAAGACAGATCCCCATTCTGACATGGGAGTAGAGAGAGATCTGCAGTTCCTAGTGATCAAGAAAAGAACACCTTAGGGAACGCTTAACCTAGTGTTAACCTCTTCCCTGCCAGTAACATTTATACAGTAATCAGTGGCTATTTTTAGCTCTGATCACTGTTTAAATGTCACTAGTTCCAAAAAAGTGTCCGATCTGTGCGCCGCAATTTTGTAGTCCCACTGAAACCTGCAGATCGCTTCCATTACTAGTATAAAAAAAAATATTAAAAATGCCATAAATTTATCCCCTATTTTGGAAGGAAAAGGTAAGTGAACCAACAATCTTAAAGTAACCTATTTAGAAAATAAAAAACAAACCTTTACAACCGCTTTAAATAGGGACCAGGGGAGAGCGCATGCGCGGGCGGCTGAGGTGGATGTCTCCCTGAGCTGCTCCGCACACCCCCCGGCACATATAGCTATTTTTAACAGCTCTCCCATCCAGGGGAGGGCTGGCAGCCTTAGGCCTGGGGGGCAAGTCCAGTCAAGTGGCCCATAGAGCGTGGAAAAGTGATGGATCGAGGAAAACAGTCTTTAGATTTTTCATTATCACAAGAGTCCGCACAGGGGCCCCCCTTACATCAGAGTCCGCACAGGGGCCCCCCTTACATCAGAGTCTGCACAGGGGCCCCCCTTACATCAGAGTCCGCACAGGGGCCCCCCTTACATCAGAGTCCGCACAGGGGCCCCCTTACATCAGAGTCCGCACAGGAGCCCCCCTTACATCAGAGTCTGCACGTCTGTGCAGAGAGAGAAGGGGATGTCAGTGCTGGTGTGTGCTGAGGCTGAGCTATGTGTGAGACGAGACATAGCTCAGCTCTGCAGCCATCTACCTCGGAGCTGACACAGTGGGAGCCTTGACCTGTGTTAACAAAGCTCCAACAGGGATATTCCTGCTCTGCAAAAACAGCATTTGGTAGTGGTGGCCGGTGGATGTGCATAGTGTCACCAGCACGGGGGGGAGATTTCCACCCTGCCCCCCCTACCAGCCCTCCCCTGCTCCCATCGCACCCATCCGGCTCTTCTGCTCACCTGTATCCCTGTGAAGGAGGACGATCTGCCGCATGTCGTATCGGCAGTCCGGGAGGTCCCAGGGAGGCTGCGGCAATTCCACTCGGGCGGCGAGTAGGGAAAACAAGATGGTGACGGGCTCCAGCTCTCACATGTCTCCAACGACCGGAGGCAGCAAGGTATCCCAGCCACTACAGCCTCCAAAGCAGAAGGCAAAGCTGAACCCCCCCGCACAGGGAGGCAGTGTCACAGGCTCTTCTGAAACCGCTCCAGCTGCAGGTGAGATTACAATCAATCACTGCATGTCATTAAGCCCTGCCAGCTCTTCCTCTCAGGCTGCAGCTCTGTCCCCAGGCCATGACTCCTGTACTTCCTCGGCCATAGACAAGGAGATGGCTGATATTATCCTTAGCCAAGCTAGCAGCCATGATCCTATTTTTGACAGTTCTGCTGACCCCTCTGAGTTCCCACCAGCTCAGCCTCAGTACTCAGGAGATCCTATACTTCTTGCCCGTTTTGCTGACTAATTGCAGAGAGAATTAGCTAAAGCTACTGATAAATTGTCTTCTGAGATAAGACAGGATTTTCAGGAAATAGGTAACCGCCTGGAGAGTATTGAATCAAAGGTAGATGATACAATCCATAGAGTGTCCCAAAATTCTAATATGATCACTGATCTGCAAGACCGCCTTGAGGAAGCGTATACGAAAATTGATGACCTTGAAAATCGCGCCAGGCGCTATAATTTCCGTATCAGAGGTCTTCCAGAAACTGAAAAGGACATTTTTTCCAGTGGTTATGCTCTTATGCAACTTGCAGTTCCAAACGCTAATGAAATTCATATGGAGATAGATCGTATACACAGAGCTCTGGTCCCTCCGAAATCCGATGGCCCACCCAGGGATGTGATCGTGAAGCCTCATTTTTTCAAAGTCAAAGAGGCGGTCATGCGCTATGCTAGGGATCATCCAGATCTCGAAATTAATGGTTATAAGGTCCAAATCTTTGCTGATATATCTCAGGCCACGATCCAAAAATGACGATCTTTCAAACCTTTGCTCGCTTCCTTGATCGACCGGAATATCCGCTATAGATGGAACTATCCTTTTCGGCTGCAGTTTACCTATAATGGCAAATCGTACTCATTTTCGACCTTTAATGACGGCGAACATATTCTTAAGAAGTTAGGTTTCATCTCACACAGCCCGTCACCTCGGAATCAGAACAGATCCGGTGGCTCTCCTCCTCCGCTTTCCCCTCTCTGGTCCTCTCAGTCGAAAAAGAATCCATCAACCTCCCGTCGAGTGACCTGAGGGCTGAACTATCATTGCTACTTTTTTCCCTTTTTTGCAGTGGCTTCTCCGAGGTCTAAGTATAGACATTAGCCACTGCGTATGTCTTCCTACCCCCCCCCCCCCCTATTTTTTACCTTTTTTTTATTTTAATTTTTTTATTTTTTTTAGGGGAAGGTTTGTTTTAAACAATGAGTGCTATTTGTTTCCATGGCTGTTGGAGATTTGGTATTGCACTCAGATATTTTGAATTTACCTGATATGTTAATTGTACTATTGTAGGCTTTTTCTATTGGTTTTATAGTTGGTCCATTTTAGTTACGATGGGTTCGGCCCTTTAATATTTGATTTCATGTTTGTCTCGGGGGGGGGTCTATGCACTCTCCCTATTGGTAGGACTCTTGCCATTACTTGGTTTTGGTAAAGACTCCTCCACCCCCAGAAATGTTGTTCTGGGACATTGTAATACCTGTTGCTGTACGTTTGTAATATCCTGTTTTTTTTCTAGATACTACTCGGAGCCGGGAGATTCCTGGCCTGAATATTTTCCTTTTCTTTTTTTTATTTACTTTTATTTTAACTCTTTTTACTTCGTATTCTTGAGGGTCAACCAGAGACTTGTCCAGTCCCTCTGGATTGTTCGGATTTTGGAAGGAGGGGTGAGTTTCCTTGTTAATACCTTTGTTGTACTTTTTTCATGCCTAAAGTAGACAACATTGTCCGCCTACTTTCCCATAATGTCCAGGGTCTAGGGTCTCCCTCCAAGCGCATTAAGGCTCTCACAACTATAGGTCAATAGGGGCTGATATCATTGCTTTACAGGAGACTTATTTTGCCCCTTCTTTTACTCCAAGGTATACAGGGAGTGCAGAATTATTAGGCAAGTTGTATTTTTGAGGATTAATTTTATTATTGAACAACAACCATGTTCTCAATGAACCCAAAAAACTCATTAATATCAAAGCTGAATATTTTTGGAAGTAGTTTTTAGTTTGTTTTTAGTTTAATCTATTTTAGGGGGATATCTGTGTGTGCAGGTGACTATTACTGTGCATAATTATTAGGCAACTTAACAAAAAACAAATATATACCCATTTCAATTATTTATTTTTACCAGTGAAACCAATATAACATCTCAACATTCACAAATATACATTTCTGACATTCAAAAACAAAACAAAAACAAATCAGTGACCAATATAGCCACCTTTCTTTGCAGGGACACTCATGCAGCCTGCCATCCATGGATTCTGTCAGTGTTTTGATCTGTTCACCATCAACATTGCGTGCAGCAGCAACCACAGCCTCCCAGACACTGTTCAGAGAGGTGTACTCTTTTCCCTCCTTGTAAATCTCACATTTGATGATGGACCACAGGTTCTCAATGGGGTTCAGATCAGATGAACAAGGAGGCCATGTCATTAGTTTTTCTTCTTTTATACCCTTTCTTGCCAGGCACGCTGTGGAGTACTTGGATGCGTGTGATGGAGCATTGTCCTGCATGAAAATCATGTTTTTCTTGAAGGATGCAGACTTCTTCCTGTACCACTGCTTGAAGAAGGTGTCTTCCAGAAACTGGCAGTGGGACTGGGAGATGAGCTTGACTCCATCCTCAACCCGAAAAGGCCCCACAAGCTCATCTTTGATGATACCAGCCCAAACCAGTACTCCACCTCCACCTTGCTGCCGTCTGAGACGGACTGGAGCTCTCTGCCCTTTACCAATCCAGCCACGGGCCCATCCAACTGGCCCATCAAGACTCACTCTCATTTCATCAGTCCATAAAACCTTAGAAAAATCAGTCTTGAGATATTTCTTGGCCCAGTCTTGACGTTTCAGCTTGTGTGTCTTGTTCAGTGGTGGTCGTCTTTCAGCCTTTCTTACCTTGGCCATGTCTCTGAGTATTGCACACCTTGTGCTTTTGGGCACTCCAGTGATGTTGCAGCTCTGAAATATGGCCAAACTGGTGGCAAGTGGCATCTTGGCAGCTGCACGCTTGACTTTTCTCAGTTTATGGGCAGTTATTTTGCGCCTTGGTTTTTCCACACGCTTCTTGCGACCCTGTTGACTATTTTGAATGAAATGCTTGATTGTTCGATGATCACGCTTCAGAAGCTTTGCAATTTTAAGAGTGCTGCATCCCTCTGCAAGATATCTCACTATTTTTGACTTTTCTGAGCCTGTCAAGTCCTTCTTTTGACCCATTTTGCCAAAGGAAAGGAAGTTGCCTAATAATTATGCACACCTGATATAGGGTGTTGGTGTCATTAGACCACACCCCTTCTCATTACAGAGATGCACATCACCTAATATGCTTAATTGGTAGTAGGCTTTCGAGCCTATACAGCTTGAAGTAAGACAACATGCATAAAGAGGATGATGTGGTCAAAATACTAATTTGCCTAATAATTCTGCACTCCCTGTATTCATAAAGATTTTCCTATATGCAATCTTGCTAATGCTTCAGAAAAAAAAGGGGGGTGGCTCTCTGTTTCTCTAATCGACTTTCTTTCACTGATACTAAGGTCATTAGAGATCGGGAGGGATGGTACCTTCTGGTAAAGGGATATTTGGGAGAAAATTTGGTAACCTTTTTGGTTTATTATGCTCCTAATACGAATCAGGTAGCGCTTTTTCATTCTCTATTGCTAACTTTGGCCCCTGAGTTTGAGGGAGATGTTATTTTAGCTGGAGATCCTAACCTGGCGTTAGATCTTATAATGGACAAATCCCACACAGTTAACTTCAGATCCCCTTCTAGACAAAGTCGTAAGTTTGCTCAGTTATTGTATCACTATGACCTTGTTGATGCTTGGAGGGAGGCCAATCCAACCTCTAAGGCCTCGTACACACGATCGGACATATCCGATGAAAACGGTCCGCGGACCATTTCCATCGGATATGTCCGATCGGGAGTTTGATCCGATGGCGTGTACACACCATCGGATCAAATTCCCCGCCGCCGGACGGCGCAGTGACGTGGCGGTGACGTGGCGGTGACGTTGACGCCGCCACGTCACCGCCACGTCACCGCACCAGGAAGTTAAACACTTCCGCGCATGCGCCGAATCCATTCGGCGGCGGCGCGGCGGCGGTGGGGGACGACATGTCTGCTGGTAAGTGTACTAACCAGCAGACATGTCGGGCAGACAGATTCCCACCGGATAGATTTCAAAGCATGCTTTGAAATCTGTCGGGTGGAGAAATCTGTCCGCTAGCCCATACACACGAGCGAAGATGTCTGCTGAAACGGTCCATCGGACCGTTTTCAGCGGACATATCCCCTCGTGTGTACGAGGCCTAAGGACTTTTCCCACTTCTCGAGGGCCCATAATCATTATTCTCGCATTGACCATGTTTTTCTCCTCTCGCGACTCCTACCTCAATTACATTCAGCCAAAATAGTCTCCACTCCGTGGTCTGACCATGACCTGGTTTTACTGCAACTTTCTGACCTGACGACTAAAATAGCTAAATCACATTGGTGTTTGAATGAATGAATCCTTTTGTCTTGATATTTCTACCCATATAAAATCGTATTTTGAGTTTAATAAGGCAGATGATACCACGCCTGCAATTAACTGGGCCGCACATAAAGCGTCAGTCAGAGGGTTCCTTATACATTTATCTTCCAGGATAAAAAAAGCACAAGAAGAATTGATTGCTGCTAAAACTAGAGAATATGAAGCCATTGCGGCCCACCATAAACAGTCTCCTTCCCCTGTTATGCTGACAAAGCTTGAACAAGCGCGCTTGGAACTTAATATTTGCCTCACCACGAAAGCTGAGAAGCAATTACGCTGGTCTAACCATAGGTTTTTTACTTGGCGTGATCGCCCAGGATCCTTACTAGCGCATAAACGTACCCCTAGATATTCCCATTCGGCTTTGCCAAAAATAAGGCTTTCGAGGGGACATATTTCCCAAAATCCGGAAAAAAATCTTCAAGAATTCCATAAGTTTTATGTTGATCTTTATGGACAACCCCAGGAGGCTTCTTCCTCATCTATTAGGGGGTTTCTGGGGAGTCTATCAGTCCCCTCTATTGAAGAGGCACATAGAGAATATATAGATCGGCCTTTCTCTTGTGAAGAGATAAGTGATACTATTAAAACGCTGTCACTCTCTAAATCACCAGGACCGGATGGTCTCCCTAATAATTACTACAAGAAATTCTCAGAACAGTTGGTACCACATATGGCCCTTTATTTTAATTCTTTGCGGAGTGGAGGCGTGGTCCCTTTAGATGAGAATAGGGCTTTCATTAGTGTTATTCCTAAACCCAATAAAGATTCTACGGATGTTCTTAACTATCGTCTCATCTCATTGATCAATTGTGATTTGAAAATTCTTACGAAACTCTTGGCTTTACGCCTGAATACATTTTTGGCAAGATATATTCATAAAGATCAGTCGGGATTCATTGTTGAGCGCCAAACGCTAGACCAAATTCGTAGAACTATAACGTTGATTTCAGCTGTCCGGTCTAATTGGGATTCCCCCCTATCTCGTGAGCTTCTACTTCTTTCATTAGACCTCCATAAGGCTTTTGATAGTGTGAATTGGAATTTGGTCCTAACTTTTTATCCTTACTGAAAACTTTATATGGATCTCCATCAGCTCAGGTTTCGATAAGGGGTTACAAATCATTGCCAATTAACATCAAACGTGGTACGAGACAGGGATGCCCGCTTTCACCTTTACTTTTTGCACTCGCCATCGAACCCTTAGCAATTGCAATACGGTCCCATCCTAGCATTTCTGGTATCAGCTGTGGGCAACAAGTCCATAAATGTGCACTATTTGCTGATGATGTCCTCATATATGTTACCAATCCTAACGTTACTCTTCCCCATTTACTATCATTATTAGATCAGTTTTCTGGACTCTCTGGTCTCTCCTTGAACCCTAACAAAACAACGGCCCTCAATGTCTCCCTTCCCCACTCCATAGTGCAGAGCCTTCGGGATGGTTTTAGTTTTCAATGGGCACCACATTCTCTTTCTTATTTAGGGGTTCAAATAACGTTTTCCATTGACACGCTTTATAAGGCTAATTACCCCCCTTTGTTTAAAAAACTGAAAGATGATCTTCGCCGATGGGCAGATTATTCCTTATCATGGTTTGGCAGAATAAATTCTGTCAAAATCACGCTTTTACCCTATTATTTTCAAACTTTACCAGTGGCTGTCCCGAGAGGAGACTTACAGTGTCTACAAGCTGAGGTTCTTCGCTTCATATGGAGTAATAGGAGATCTCGACTGAGCAAACAGACTTTATATGCCCCAAAAATAAAAGGAGGTCTGGGTCTTCCTAATTTTCAAAATTATTTTCAAGCTGCTCAGGTTGCTCAATTGGCCTATACTACAGCGACTGGACCCACGCCTCTTTGGGTCTCGATTGAGGCGCTTTCCTGTCACCCACTGGCCATAGAAACATTGATGTGGCTTCCCAGTCGATTACGTCCTCCTATTTTATGCCCTTCTTTATCACATTCATTGGCGGTTTGGGACAGAGTACACCATCGGGCATCTTTAGCATCTCTACACACTCCTTTAGCTCCCATCTTTAGTTCCCACCTGGAATGGTGCCACAATCATTTCACTGGTGGTTGAATAAGGGATTGCTTAGAATTAGGCATTACCTTAATGGTTATCAGATACATTCTTTGCAACATTTTAAGGATGGGTTGCAGGTACCTGATAGTGAATTGTTTCAATTTAATCAAATCGTATCTTTTGTCAGACGTAAGCTTAATCTTGTAACTGAACCACTTACACTCACAACATTTGAGTTGGTTTGCCAGGCAAAGGGGCTAGTAACAGGACGGATTTCTGTGGTCTATACGTCCCTTTC